>JAVSBV010119670.1:0-19435 GCA_033117975.1 Parotocinclus spilosoma | reverse complement strand
GGCATGATGAGACAGTGGATATAAACCGTCTCACCGATACCTCTGTAATGGCGACCGGTGAGGACGGCCGAACGCACTGGGGGAAGGTAGGAACCATAACAAGGTGTAGGTATAACATTTATTATCCACAGTACAATCTACAATCATTATGTAAATAAAAAAATCCCAGCAAGGGTAATGGAACAAATGTATTTCTATGAACCAAATGTCTCTACAATGATAGGAAACCCTGGGATTTTGACTAGTGAGTACAGTTTTTCCAGTCCTCACATCTTGATTTTTTAATTTTTTTTAAATTTTATTACAAAAACTGCAACTTTTATTGGGAAAAAACTAAATAGCCAAAATACGTGCTTTAAGCTACTGAGGTTCAGATTAGAGTTAAGTGTAGCATTAAGTGTAGCGTGTGTGTGTGTGTAGGTGCACATGTGTGTGCCCGAGTGTGTGTGTGTGTGTGTGTGTGTGTGTATGTGTGACATTTCTGGGTGTTGACGTATGGCTTTCGCTTTGCATGGTAGAGTTTTAATTTGCACTTGTTGATGGAGAGGTGAAATGTGTTCACTGTCACTGGTTTTCTAAAGTGGTTCCTGAGCCCATGTGGTAATATCCAGTACAAAATAATGTCAGTTTTTAATGCAGTGCTACCTGAGGGATCAAAGGTCACGGGAATTCAATGTTTATTTTCACCTCGCCGCTTGTAAAGATTTCTCCACATTCTCTGAATCTTTTGATGATATTATGGACTTTAAATCATGAAATCCCTAAATTCCTTGCAATTGCATGAGAAAAATTGTTTTTAAAACTTTTGGACTTTGTGCTCATGCAGATTTTCACAAAGTGGTGAACCTTGCTTGTGAATGACTTAGCTTTTTAGGGACGCTACCTTTATATTCAATCATGACACTTGCCTGTTTCCAATTAACCTGTTTACCTGTAGAATGTGGAATGGATGTTTTTTGAGCATTCCTCAGGTTTCCCAGTCTTTTGCTGCAGGCATCAAATTCAAAATAAATATTTGCAAAACACAGTAAAGTTTATCTGTTTGAACATGAAATGTATTGTCTTTGCAGTGTATTCAATTGTATATGAGTCGAAAAGGATTTGCAAATCATTGCATTCTGTTTTTATTTGTCACAACTTCATTGGAATTGAGGTTGAACATCGGGCAGAGAACGATCTGACATTTTTGGTGATGACATCTTGAGGGCACAAATGCTTTTTACAGAATTTGCAACTTTCTTTTGAAAAACCGAAAAAGCTAAAACACTTGCTTTAGGTAACTGAGATTAAGGTTAGGATTAGAGTTATGTATAAATGTAGTATTAATTATATACAGCAATCATTACATCTGTGAAAAATTCTTACCTGGATAACCCAGCAGACGTGTGCATGTGTGTGTAAGTATACATGTATATGTGTGTGTAAGCCTGTGCACATTGTTTGCCATTAGTCAAAATGATTGGTGTTTCTGCAGCTGCTAGAGGAAACACATTTAAAAAAAAGTCATTAACAATACAATGAGATCTGACCTCTGGCACATCACCTCCTCCATTTCTCCTTCATTCTCCATCTGCTCCCTACCTTTCCCTGATCTACTAGTCACATCGTCTTCACAGTCCACAAATTCACTGCGGAGTGTTCATCCAACACACTACACACACTTATTTCAGATCCATTTGTTGTTTAGCTCTTTTATCACTTGTCATGATCCCCATCTGCTCTTGCTCACCCAACCCTCTAATTCTAC
This sequence comes from Parotocinclus spilosoma, assembly GCA_033117975.1. Classification (NCBI taxonomy): domain Eukaryota; kingdom Metazoa; phylum Chordata; class Actinopteri; order Siluriformes; family Loricariidae; genus Parotocinclus; species Parotocinclus spilosoma. Next base: position 17,688 of record JAVSBV010119670.1, on the reverse strand, counting down.
AAATGTCTAAGTCTGATTGACTCCAATCACATCACCCTCCTCCACCCTACTCATTCTCTAAATGTCATATGCCTTTATATATCCCTCTGCTAAACCATCATATCCTTTATTTCAAAATACATTTTCTTACATTGTGAAGTAACACCCATCACTTCATCCTCCAACTCTCACATTTCTGCCTCATTCTCCATCAGAAATGACTGTTCTTATCATCCTTTATTCCTCAATCTCAACCTTTACCTGTTTATTTTTAAAACGAACCTCACCATGACACTTAAATTTGTCCTTTTCTTTATCATTCCTTCTCTCTGGGTCATAATGATAGATAATAACTCAGAGAGTCAGCAACTGGCATCGACAGAAGCAAAAGAATGTAATTTGTTTTCATACACAGCCATGTATAGTCAGCTCAAGAATTACTGCTATCATTGGTAACGCTACATAAAGGAAGCTATAACAAAGGTTTCATCGTAGTTAATTAGCTCAGTATTACATTTGAACTACAAAGGATTGCACTTTTAGTTGAGTTTATTCTAATAAACAAAACCATGAGTTATAATTATTACCCCAACGTCTTTCTACTGAAGGGCTACTAAACTACCCAACGCTGTACAATAAATCGACAAAGGAAGTGGGAAATGGGTCATTCGAATTACCCATTTTTTCACAAATGCTCATAAAAGCAGACCACATTTCTAGATGTTTGATGTTACACAGCTGTAGTAACGGGACTAAATAAAGCACCTGATTTCAATTATTTCTTTCAGAAAACTTGTGATCAAGTACCAAGGTACCACTGTAACTGCTAGACATCAAACTGCATTCATAAATTGGTAGCCGTTAAAGACAGATCGACAACTTATTGTACCAACACCAACCACTGTGCAGTATATGAGGATTATGACATCAGTACAAAGTGCTTTACAACATGAAATGCAACAGAACGAGTCAAAAGCCACGGGAAACCCTTTTATTTCAAAACGAAAGGGGAAACTGATTCATCTGAATACATCAGCAAATAACAGGTGATAAGGCTTATCTTTTATGTCTGAAACACCATCTTAAAAGCCACCATCTTGGATCGAGGGCAAGTTTTTTGAAGGGGAAGGTGGTCATGTAGCATATCAAAGAAGACCAGAATTGTCTCAGAAAGTGATTGCCAAAATCAGATTTGCAATAAATATGGTTAATATGCAGTATCATAACCACAGACTTCACACAACCAGCACCCAGAAAGACCACCAACAGCACTGTTGCATCCTTCATAATCAAGTTCAGAGACACTGGTACTGTGGATGACAAGCCTCGTAGTGGTTTTACCCAAAGACAGCTGCCAATGAAAAAACCTCAACAATGGCTTTGGTAACCTTTGTGAAAAGTCAGCGACTCAGCATGCGATGTGTCCTGTGACTTTTAATTCACCCTGTGTTTAAAGCTGATATTATATACTAAATTAAAATCTGGTTATTACTATTCCCAGACAATATTGAGGTCAATATCACAATTTCCCACACTCCTAATGTGACACATGTCGTATTCATGTCAGTGTAAACAGCACATGTAGACCAAGTTCAGCAGCTTTACCAGGTCTTTGGTATATGCAACAGCAATTCACACTTTCTCTGCCTGCCATTCACATTCATTTCCTTCAAATCCCTGATCCAACAGCAGAAGCCCTGCAGCTCCCTCACAAAGCCTTCAGCACTCATGTTTAAGCTGTCTTAAAAGCCTACCTCAACAACTCGTCTTATTCAGAGTCTTACCTGCGTGGTTTGCCATTCTCATCGGGTGGGATGACGGTGATGTGAACTTTGGGCGCTGTACGCAGCAGCTTCGCTCGCTCTTCCTGGCTGAGGTGGACGAGCGTATGGCCGCAGAGTCTCACCACGCGTGCACTTTGCTGAAGGCCTCCGCTCTCGGCGTAACAGAATCGCTGCAGCTCTGTCACAAAACCCTCAGCGCTCATCTTGAAGCCTGGCTGTCCTGTGGCATCCCGTTGAGGGATCACTTCCCGTGCCTCACAACCCCGTGTCACCAGCTACAGAAAGCAGTCAGTTCATTACAATTATAATTATAATCATTTAAATTATAATAGGGAATAAAAAAGCGGTCTTAACAAGCCGATCACCTCAACAGCCAATTAATGTTCCAAATCCACGAGCACAGGGAGGAGTTTAAAAACTGAAGGGGGGGCGGGTTGGGGGTTACAGACAAATGGACCGACAGTAAAGTCTAGGCTTTGCAGAGAGTCTATGAGTAGGTAAAATACAATTTTTGCATCACACAGCATCACTGACAGTGACAACCAATGAAGCTTTCAGGGGAGCTCCGTGTGGTGTACTTCCTCCCAAATTTGTCTTTAGAACAGTTCAGCCAAATGTGATTACAGTAACATCTGGTTAACGTCCATACCGGTTAACAGAATGTTATGCGGTTATTAAATCATCCATACGTCTATAGAATTGTGGGCTCCTGCACATATGCTTAATTTGGTTCTTAATAAGTGTGAGTATAGAAATGGACACCACCAAAATAACCATCAATGACAAACTTCTTACCTCAAGTCTCTGAACCACCTCCTTAATATCTTCCACCTGGCTGTCCAGCACCGTGACTGACACAGCTTCTCCTCGTTCGTAAAATATATCCAGACATGGTCCATTCTCCAACACAGCCTTCCACCCAATCACGTCGCGGCACGAGCAGTTAAAGATCACTCGCTTGGTGCAGCGTTCAATCAGCACCACTGATTCAGCCGATACACCCAGCAGACACGCCAGTTTGGGCCCAATGTCATCCTGAGTGGCACAGACAGCCCACACCAGGGCACCGGCACTGTGCAGCTCCGCTCCCTTAGCAGTCTTCAGCTTGTCCTTGCGCTTGCCGCCCAGGGAAAGCAGGGGAAACTTGGTTGAGGAGTCAATCGGAGTGGTGGTGGCATAGTTTTCCGCAAGGTCTTTAAGATACTCCTGCCGCGTGCGCGTCGCCATCAGACGGAACTTCTCCGACTTCTCAGCTGCATTCTCTGCGTTTATGGCCTTAGCGAGGAGAAAATCACGGAAGGCCTGGGAGCGTGCGAAACGTGCCCCTTTGGGAAAGAGTGGGCCGAAAAGAGGGATGTCTTTGGAGCGAGTAACAGCAACTCTAAGAAAGTCAGAGAGAGAGGAAGAGAGATGACTTTGCTTGACTACAATAATTTTTTCAGTAGTCAACTTCAGACCTTGTGCACACAACATCTTTTCAGGGCTTCTAAAACAACATAAACTTGTTTAATGAAGAGAAACCTAATTAAGCTGCCCTAGTTTGTCTTGTACTGATTAGTTCAAGGCATACTAACAAATTAAGTGAGGGCAACTCAAGATTTAACCCTAGGCCATTATGAAGCAATTCTGTGTTTGCTGACAATATTTATTTCTTAATAGATGTTTAATGTAGGTGCCATCTTTTGTTTACAGGTCTTGGTCTGATTTTTCGTGGATTCAGGTTGGGGGATTTTATCGGTAACAATAATTTGGTGATAATTTGTATCCATCAGTGTTTGTAAAAGTGATTAATTGTACTAGGTTGCTCTTGTTAATAGGATATCAATTGTAACTAAAAAATGGCATCAATTGAAATAAGAATGACAGAAATGTAAATGCAAAGGAATTCAAAATGAAAACAAGTAATTTATTTAGTTACTTAAAACTGAAACTTTCAAATCAAACCTGTAGTGCATAAACAGGTTTCACATTTTTGACATGATAACAGATTTATGTTCAAACAGAATATTGATAATAAAATAGGTTTCAAGTCTGATTTTCGACACATATTAGGCCTATACCCTGCTGGAAGATTCAAACGCTTCTTTATTTGACCAATTTGGGCACTGAACGGTGCAATCCAAATTTTCCCCCCCAAAATTGAAAGATTCTGACTTCGAACATCAGTAACATCTGTACGCTTCATGACCCAGTGTGTCTAAAATGAATTTATTGACCTCAGAACCAATTATTGGATTTCAAAGTTCCATTGCACATTAGGTCTTTTCTTATTATTATTGCTGTGCGCAGTAATAATGAATAAAATTAAATAATAATAAATATTAACACAATAATTTATATACAATGATTAATGTATAGATGCACTCGAAAGCATTTTGCCCAGTTGACAGACTTTGAGATGAGATGCATCTTTGGACTGAGAGAAGCAGAATGGTTGTTTTAATAACCTGCTCAGTATCTAGGCTGTACTGACCTAGCTGTTCTGAGCTGTTTGGAGCAGTGGCTCCATGAGGACAAGCACCAATGGCATAACAGGCTCTGGCCGAAGAGTAAATAAGATAATTTGATTCACCGACAAGCCAAAGCAGCTCCCAGTTTGTTGTCCACCGTCCATACACAGTTGGCAGCTTCACTACACACTCCTCTCTCTGCCTGGATAATTTCCAGGTGCTTAGCAGAAGAAAATTTGTTGTCATGGCAACTACTATGTGTTCTGTCATTGACTGTCCAGTCACCATCACCTTTGTTTGCAGTTGTGTTGTGAACAAGAAAACTGTACTGCTATGGACGGGGAACGAATCATCTTTAGAGACAAATCCAGGTTCTGTTTGGGATCCGACAACAGTCAGGTTCCAGCATGGAGGCCTTGTAAGTGGTTAAACCCTGTTTTTGTACCAACACACTGCCCAAACTGCTAGTTTAATGATCTGGGGAGCAACAGCATTTACAGTCGAATCCGGTCAATCGGACCACATCGGGACACGATCGTTTTAATCCTAATAAACAAGAACTACTGTTACTTATGAACTTTGTTCATTGAAAAATAAATTTGCAACCAAGTTTTTCAAAATGATCTAAAACACAATGTATAGGTACTCAGCATACGAAGCTTAATACTGTAAAAACAAGTTCTTACTAAAATCCGCGTTCTCTTGACGGACTGCACTTGAACAAAATTAAGAAAGGTGGTTTTGCTCTTGTTAACACAACTTTTCGGATTTCCTGACCTTTGATAAAAGCATAAATTCTCCCGGAGATCCTAAAAAATCCTCCCATATCTCGCTGATCCGCTTTTGCAGTGGCTAAGTGGCGACTTGTGGCTTCTTTTTCTTATTAGCTTCTTAGGTTCTTTGGTCCGATTAAGCGGAATTTTGGTCCGAATAAGCGAATTACATTACACGTAAATAATGGGATTTGTTTTAGTACTTTAGGTCCGAATAAGCGGCCGGTCCCATTAACCAGTGGTCCAATTAACCGGATTCTACTGTATTGCATATGTGTCAAATCATGCATTTATGGGACCAGCTGGGACACCAGATTCAACAAATTAGTGTGGAGTACCTACAGGCCCAGCTGTGATCAAATGCATCACAGAGGCATGTCTGGCAGTCAGCAATCTCACTTCAATATGTACACTACCCAAAAGTAGCCTCTCAAAGCCCTTTTATGGAGCTGTGGTAGATTTTAACACCGCCCTCTTGTGGCAAGTCCCACCCTATAATCACCTACATATCTGCCTACAACATAAACACATTCCATTTCTTTTCAGGAATCAGGCATTTTAGTCTGGTTTATTTTTTTTAATCAGTGATTGTTCATACATATACACTACAAAACCTACATGTAAAGCTATGGGGACGTGAGGCCACATTGCCACATCTCAAACACAGAAATGCAGATCTAGATTGCAGATTTACATGGCACAACACACGGCTTTGTAAAGCCAATCCACCTCCAAGTGAGTGAATCCGAGTCACGTCTGGCAAATCTAAAATCTATTCATGTAGCCTGAGAAGCTGGTTGTGTCTGTATTTTGTCTCCTGTTGCAGATTGTTCACTCATTTGTTGCTGGCTATGTGATGCAGGGAATGTGAACTTTTAAGGAGTTTTGACTACGTTTTTCCGAAGTTTTGTAGAGTGAATTAGTAACATACTCAATAATACCAGCTTAGTAAAAAAAACAATTAAGATATTATGGTAAACGATACACAATACACACTGCACCAATATTGTCAAGTATATGCAGTGTTATCTGATGTCTCGTACCGGTAGTAGGTGTTTTCTGTGCAGGGTTCATGCACTTGGACGATAATGAAGACATGCTGGAAGTGGGAACGGATGGCTTTGGGTGTAAATGGCAGTGCACCGGGCTCCTGGAAGACTATCGTCACAATGTCGTTTCCTATGTGTCTCTTCCTCAGCAGCTGTAAGAAAGACTGAAGTTAATTTATCACAGAATTATATTCAACTGATTCCTTTACATGTCACCTCACAGCTACTTAAACATGAGAAAACATGACACAGTTTTATTCAAGCGCTTTTAATAGATTTGTCAGTTAACCAGTATGAAATATTCAAGAAGTGCTGCTTACAAATTTTGAGACTGAAAGAGTTAAGCTCTGATTTTACCTACATTACTGTGAAAAAGTCTCATTAGATTTGTTGTTTTAGATGTGTATAATGACCATATTTTCAACAATTTAACAAAAAAGTTTCAAACATACAATACTCTTTTCCACTGATCTTCATTCCAATCTTTGTGACCTTTAGTATGTCTTAGGTTTTTCACTCATTATTTTCCGGAAAAGTGTTTTTCTGGCTGCCACCGCAGTGTATGGGGAGGATACAGTGGTATATAGAAGCCATTGTTGTCAATTTTCCTGGTACTGAGAAATAATTACACATGGTAATTACACCATTATGCCATAAACAAATCTAAAGGGGTCTAAGACTTTTGCACAGCACTGTAGGACAAAGCTAAGCTGTTCACCGTTCTATGACTAACAATACAATAAACATAGTTCATATAAACTACATAGTTTAGAGTTAATTTTATTAGTTGTTAACGAATCTTATGGTAACTATGTGTATATTTTAAATCACCTGCGATACTATGAAAAAATGTATAATTTTTGTTCAGAAAACATGAAATGTTACTAATTAAATTGTTATAACTGATCACAACTGATATAATAGCATTATGTTTTGATATTAAGGGCGATGATGTGTAAATGCGGCCGGGGTTTTGAAGGGTGTTATGATCTATAGTCACTGTAGCTTTTGATTATCTGTTGTGTGCTAATTGGTGTTAATTGTTTTTCATGGTCTGTGTGTTGCTTACCTGTTGCGTGTTGTTGGCTGTGTAGGGAAGCATGGTTGAAACGTGGAACATGATCTCATAGTCTTGATAGCGTGTGTATAGGGAGTGTGTCCCTGTGGAATCCGCTGTTATTTAACCAAGAAAAGTGAATATTATAAATCTTTTAAAAATGCATTTTTTAAAACCTAATGTAATCCTATTTTCCTTAGCTAACATGGCATTTAATTTACACTTGCCCAAAATGAGCTACAGAATCTGTTCACTGATAACTACAAGCCAAATATATCTGCACTACTCAAAATATGAGGTATGGTATAATTATCAAAGAAGCATTAAAATAAATACATTTGAAAAAATCCACAAAAAGTCATCTAGTAGAATGTAACTCAAAACTGGATATGCTGGTCTATGTAATGTAGGTATTATGTACTTAAATGTGTATGTTATGTAATTAGACATTTCTGCAAATTTTAATGTACAGTATATTATTGTGAAGAAGTCTTAGGCTTCCATTACTTTTGTTCTTTTAGTAATGCTATAATAATCATATATAAAAATGTCAAGCTTGGATTTTTCACTCAATAAATCTTTTCTACTGTTTTTCATTCCAACCTTTTCATGCTTTAGCATATCCTAGCCTTTTCACCCTGTTCCCACTCTTTAAAACCATTCCTGATCAAGCTTCCTCGTATTATAGAAGCTTCAACTTAGCATCCTGCTGAAACTTCCAGATGCACTTAACACTTTCTACTATAGGTTATAGAAGTTGATTTTTAATACTGCATACAAATTTCCTGTATTTTCTGGCTGGGTTTAATATCATTAGAAATAATTACACCATAGAGTCACTAAAACGATGGTATTTTTAATCAAATGGTGGCCTAAGACTTTTGCACAGTACTGTATATATTTATAACACATTATTATTATATATTATAACCAAATTATACAGCGTGTCAAAAATGGTGTGACATTATCAGTAGTAATATTTACAGCACTTTTCCTTGTCTATGTAAACGTTCCTATATCCGTTTAATAAAAAGAAACAAAACAAAACAATGGTCCAGAAAACACTATTGGCATCTTCATCTTTATATTTGGTATCACACATGTAAAAAAAAGAATCAAGTCCTTCCTGTAGCCATAAGTCAGTTCTTGCACCTCTCATTTGCTATTCTGGAGCACTCTTCATCTGCAAGCAGCTCCAAGTCTACCAGATTTGAGGGGTGCCTTCAGATTTAATCTGCTGCTTCGAGAACTCTCCACAGGTCATCTATGGGATTTAGATCTGGACTCATTGATGGCTTTTTCAGAACAGCTCAGTACTTGGTTATAATCCATTTCTGAATGCTTTCTGATATACATTATGCTCAGTTAGTGTTATATTAAAAGACCCATGAACTTGTGCTAGAAACAACAAAGCAACCTTAAAACATAAGTCAGGCTTTTTTCTGATTCTGGTCCTCCTGGACCCTTTACCATCCAGAATTCCTCTTTCTTATTAAATTATGACAGATAGTATGTGCTGACACTGTTGCACCTTAGTCCTGAAGCTCAGCCTGAAGGTTCTACTATTTCTAAAGTCCCCAGACAATTCATTTCTCTTTATCTTCTTTAGTTTCTCTGACTCGGCTTTTCTCTTTGTGAACTGGTTAAAACTATTATTTCTATATTGTTCGCGCCTGTAACTCGTCAAAAGTGTTTTTCAGAGCTTCTTGATCTGCTTAAAAACCAATTACCTCAAACAATTACTAAAGGGCACCAATAACACTGTCTAGTCCGTTTTAAGAATTGTGTTTGGAATAAGATCAGCTTATACTTTGTTTTCCTTAGCTTTTTTGTGTTGTCCTAATTCAACAAAACATGTGAATGGCATTTTCATTTCAACAATTTTCTGATTGAAACTATGAATTATATGAAGAGAGTAACTAAATGTTTACTCTGCAAAAGTTTGTTAAAGTTGTTAAGAAAACAGAAATGTACAGAGGTACCTCGGTTCTCACTAGAAGGCAGAGAATAAAAAGGGCAAGTACCAAGCAATTTTTCTCATTATGAATCAAGTTATGTTCATATTGAGTTATGTTCTAAACAAATAAACATTTCACTTTTTAAATCAAACATTTATTTGTTGGGTTACAGGCTGCACCACATCATTTCTTATTATCAGACCAGTATATGTAACAAGCTGTTTAAGAAGAGACGTGGAAGTCCTTAAGAGTTTCTCAATCTCTACTACACTATGTACGTCATAATTATGTAATGCTGTCTGTGTGAAGCATTTGCTCTTACTCTTGGTGTCGAGCTGTGCTCTGTATTTCTCCCAGCCCTTCAATCTCACTCTTTCTCCCAGAAGGTCCAAGAACTCATCAAATGCTGCTCCAGCACTTTCGTTGTTATACATGTCTTCCTCCGTACTCTGTCCCGCCCGACAATACATGACTCCAACCTTGCGCTGGAAATTTAACTGCACACACACAGTCACATACACACATCTATAATTACCATTTGTAAGCAATTGACAAGAGCTTAATCTGTACAAAACACTAGGCATTAATCCCAACCACTCATTGCTACCGATTCTGTTCCTTATAGGCTAACAATGCTGTAAATAGTATGCAGAATGTAAAGAATAGTGATACCCATAACTATATTGCTCACAGAAAGTAGGGGACATTTTAAAATGAATTATCCTATTTTTGTCAGCAGTGTACTTTTGGCTTACAAGTTCTTCAAAGAGTTTGAAAATGAAGGTGACAGTACTGACCCCTACATTTTAGCATGTTAACCCATTCTGTTAACTGTTCAGACTCTGGCAATATGGAGCAATGGAAGAAAAAAACAAAGGACTGACAGCCAAAAGGTCTACAAAAAACAAACTTATTGGCACCAGTTCCCATTACAGAATCAGAAGCAAATAAGCCATTCTAGGTCCAAGTCCATTATACGTTATCCTGATTGTACAAGCACTTTGTGTCAAATTTGTCTGAAAATCAGCAAACTCACCCCTTGTTCATCCAGCTTAAGCAGTGTGTCACGAACTTTGGGCGAGGTGGAGGCAAGCCTCAGGCAGTGCAGGTTCAGATCAGGAAGGATGAACTCCAACAGTCTCTTAGGGGAGAGCCCTCTAGGGGTTGTGTGGCGTGCTGCTGATGGCACAGACTCCTCCAGGATGGAGCCACGAAGAGTCTTTAGCTACACATGAAACAGATTTCTTAAAATCAATGTTGCCCAGAGACAGCCCCAAAAGCTGAAAGATCTGGAGAAGATCTGTATGGAGGAGTAGGCCAAAATACATGCTGCAGTGTGTGAAAACTTGGTCATGAACTACAGGAAATTTAAAAATCAAAAATGTTCTGGATTTTTTTAGATTCTGTCTCTCACAGTTAAAGTGTACCTACGATAAAAATTACAGACCTCTCTATTCTTTATAGGTGGGAAAACGTATCAGACATTTGTTTTTCCCACTGTATGCATTTAAGTCAAAGCCAATTTAGCAGTCAGTGCCAATTTAGGAAAAAGGAGTACAGTGTTCCCTCGTTTATGGTGAGGGTTACGTTCCAGGATCACCCGCGATAAACAAAATCCCCAAAGTAGGGACGATATATATATATGTAAGTACTTCTACACTATTTTAGATGAAGAACTTGCAGAACGTTTGGTTGCTTGGGTGTTTGGGGCTTGAATGAATTCAGTATATCATAAAACTTTCACAAACAGCGAACACAACACTGCAGATAAAAACTTGTCATGTCGGTAAGTACCGCCGACGCTCTATTCTTACTTCTCGTTTTTGAGAATTCATCCGCTATTTACTGTAAATCATGATATTTTATAATTATAACATTCCTCATATTTTCAATATATTTTTTATAAATGTCGTGATTTTTTAATGTAAAAGTTCATTAAAAACATGTATATGTATACGTTAACTATACCACATGTACTACGCACGTGCAGATCAAGTTCTGCAAAAATCCACGAAACAGCGAAAAAACGCAATATATTTTTTCCATTAATATTTTTTGAAAACCCACAGTCCACGAAAGGTGAACCGCGAAGTGGCGAGGGAACACTGTACTTGGAGTGAACCCACACAAATAAGGGAAGGAAATGTAGACTCCACTGTGGGATTGAACCCCGGATCTTCTTGCTGTGAGGTGGCAGCCACTGGGGTCTATTACTATTCATAGGGTCCCAGTTCTGTCAAAGTTCTGTTTGTCTGTTTATGAGCTTCCACCTCAGCAGAGTTTATTGCGTCACAAGGCACAATCCATCATTATATCCAGAATGTATGAATGTCCCCACATGGATCAGACTTTTAAAAAAAAAACTTTTTCAGACTTTTTTTTAAACTACATTGATTTTCAGCTTAAAATATAGTTTGTTTTTTGGAGGGAAAAAACTAATTTTAAATGGGGTGTAGAATCTAGATGCAAGTGGGCAGTGGTAACATGTAGAAAAGGGTTGCTATGAAAGAAGGAAATGTTGTAAAGTGCAATTCAGCATTTAAAGGTTATGCAAGGGTCAAAAACAAACATATATTTTGATTGTGCATTTTCTGTAACTCAACATTGCTTGACCTTTACTTCAAAGCTATTGCATAATCTCAAAACTGAGTAAGCGAGAAATGGTAAGCCCTGGGAGAGCCAGGAGAGAAACACAAACCCTGGAACACTGCAGCCTAACAACACTGTGTGTGTGTGTTTGTGTGCGCGTGTGTGTGTGTGTGTGTGGGTAGTGTGATTCATCTGTGATTCACAAAAAAATTGCTATGATAATGATTAAACAATTCACCAAAATACAACAAGCAAATCATTGTTTTATCAATGCCGTCAAATCACGAGGGCATTTTATTTAATTTCCAACAGTCAACTACTGATATTTGATGCTTCGACAGACTCTAATGCCTCTTCATGTGACTGCACATGTGAATATGCAAGACTGAATGCTGAGCAGCTCCTCGGTCCACCTTATAAGCACTCAAACAATAGGATATACAGTAGTTGCAACCATTTAGGTGTATAACACATGCTGAATCTGTGGTGGATTGTGGGGCAGTTGCAGATTATTTTCTATTTTGAGAATTAATTTCTGTTTGTGAAGGAAAAATGCTGTTTGTGGGGATCGCTGTGTCAGTAATGCTGTTCTCATACCAAGTGACTTTTTAAGTGATTATACTGTCACAGACAAATTCTCAGTGTCGGAATAAAATGCCAAGTCTTGCAAGAGGTCACACTCGTATCTTCTTAATCATTTGGTGTAAGGTTATCAAGATAGGTGTCTTTAATTAGTCTCTTTCACGTCTTGACAGTAACAGTAATGTGAACACTGTCGACAACCAATAGGTAAATTCACTCTAGCATCAAACAGGAAATTCCATGTGTATCTGGATGGCACAGGTAAAGATTTTTACAGTTTATTAGGTTGACCTACGGTTACCTCCAAATAATGGAAACACTCCATTTTACTATGCTACATTTATTTCTAAATGTATTTGAGATTTACATTTACTAAAAATTCAAAGCAAAAGACTGCACTCAAGAATGTAAAGGAAATGATCAAAAAGTGTTCAATTCAAGCACTGTAATAACAAACGTAATACTGTATAATGATGAAATGTGTTTTTATTTAATCTTAAAATAACATTACAGTACTTAACAAGCCACTTTATTTTACATCCTGTTTAGCTGACTATGTTGTTTTTATTTAGTGAAAAACTGTTTTATTATCATCATCATCACCATTTGTATTATTTAATGTGTGTTTTTAAAAATTGCTGAACTTACTGGAAAAGTAATCTAGCCGTAACCATACAAGATTCCCAGCCTTTACAAAATCATAGTCTGGAACTAAAAAAAAATACTTTTTTATTGACAAATACACTCAGTCTAAGTAAATATTTAATATTTGCAGTGTTGACCCTTTTTTAAGGCTTCTTTAATGCTAGATCAGCTTCTGGGAAAAAACTTGTATGATGGCAACCTGTTCTTGCCTAACCAGTATTTGGAGTTGTTCACAGGTTCATGGTTTTTGTTTGTTCATCACCTTTTTAAGGATTGACCACAGATTCTCAGTGGTATTGAGATCTGGAGAGTTTCCTGGCCATGTACCCAAAATATTAATGTTTAGTTCACCGAGCCACTTGACACAACAGTCTTGGTAGAGCTCACCTTTTCTTCTCCAGCCAATCATTTTTTCACATGTTCCAAGCAGTCTATAAGGTACTTCATCAGAGAAAATAACATTACCCCAGTCCTCTGCAGTACAATCCATATACTTCCTGCAGAATGTCAGTCTGACCTTGATGTTTTTCTTGCAAAGTGGCTTCTTTGCTGCCCTTCTTGACACCAAGTCATCCTCCAAATGCCTTTCCCTCACTGTCTCCTTTTTTGAAGATGGTCCTGATGCTTGCTTGTCGTTCATGGGTGCCCTGAAGCTTAATTTGATTACTCAAAGGATCACTCAATGAGAGTGGTTCAATTCACTGTAATTGAACCACTCTCATTAATGTTCTTGATGATTTTATAGATGGTTGATTGGGATGCTATCTTACAAGCAGCAATATCCTTGCCTGTGAAATATTTTGGATGCAATGCAATCACATCTGCATGTGTTTTCTTGGAGGCAACCATGGTTTACAAAAGAAAATTAAAAGCACCACTACCCTTTCAAAGCAACCAGTCTGCTCTTCTAATCAGCATGACGGAGTGATATCAGCTGTCTTGTCCTCATTTACCTTTTCTCCTGAGCTAATGAGATCATTACTGAAATAATGTTAGCAGGCCATTTTGTAGGACTGAAATTTAGTGGTTTATTTTTGTGATCAGGTTATTTTCATGACAGGAAAAGACTTTGCAATTAAATGCAATTCATCTGATCACTCTTTACAATCTAGAATTAATTCAAATTGCCATGGTAAACACCTGATTTGGAAAAATCTGTGCCATTCCCTATTTTTTTTGCCACAGCTGTAGTTTATTAAATATCTTTTCCAAGTCCTTTTAAAGCATAAAATATCTTTGAGACCGGATGCAGTATCCAAAGTTGGCAGCATGCAAAAGCTCAGGTTTTTAAGAAGTGAATACAAACACAAATCCCTGGCAATATTGACAAAAATAGACACACACTGATGTGATAATGTCAATAACGCGGTAATACTTTGGCAGTTTACATATCTTGTGTCTAAATTATATAAAAGTTATTTGAACACAGCTCTTTCAACTGCTCAACTGCCTGTACTGGCACTGCTTCCCTCTAGATGTACTTGGTGACAGTATTTGTTATGCCATGCCATCTGCTGCTTTTATTGTTGTAAGGCACTTTTTTTGAATGATTTAACTTAAGCTTGTGTTTTTGTGCTGGTACCTTGGCTGGCTTAAGCCTGTCGTAGACAGTTGACTTCTGAAATTTGTCATAATCTGCTTATTCTGCACAGTGGTTAGTTAGTTTGTTTGTTTATTTGGCTTCTTTAACGTCACTTGTCGGCATCAGTGGCCATCCAGCGACACGGACAAGGTTAGATCCATACACAAGGTCATTCCACACCAGACATACATACACAAGTCAATGACAATTTAGAGACACCAATTCACCTAACACACATGCCTTTGGACTGTGGGAGGAAACCGGAGTACCCAGTGTAAACCCACGCAAGCACGGGGAGGACATGCCGACTCCACACAGAAAGGACCCAGGTCTTTCCACCCTGGGATTGAACCCAGGAAATTCTTATTGTGAGGCAGCGGTGCTACCCACCGAGCCACTGTGCTGCCCTCAGTGGTTAGTATGTAGATAAAAAAACTAAATCCGTCTGTTCAAAGCCACATTCAGCAATTAAATCTAAACAACATAGACTGTGAGGCTGGTGGTGTCTATATTTTGTCTCCTAGCATAATTTGTTCACTCATTTTCAATTTTAGTCACGAACTTTTAGGCAAATCGAATTGTGGCACGCTCCATGCTCAACCCACATGCACAGCAGTCTGTCCTATCTGGCTACATAAAACAGTGAATCCTTGAAATCTCAAGTTTATAACAAAATGAGTTGCATACTTGATATTTTCAGCTCACACAATGTTAAAATAACAAATTAGATATATTCGTATACGATACATTTCACATCCTTATACTTCATCAGACCTTAAGTTTCTTAAAGTGTGACTTATGATTTTTAACTGTGAAAGGCTTAAGAAAAGCTCTTTCCAATTATGAAGGGGTATATGGGTTCAAAGCAACTGGTGTGCTAACAAAGCACATACCCCTTTGACAAACGTTCATATGTTGTGCCTGATAAAATAGTCAATGATTGCACATACAAAGTAGGAATGTGTATGCGTTGAATATTAACGTTTCACCTCTGTGGTCCTGAATATGATCCTGTAGTTGTACTGAGCACCGCTTGACCCTTCTTTCTCCTCACGGCGGAAACTAATGGCAACGGGCCCAAGCCGGTCGTCCATACCAAAGAAATTCTGATGGTCTGTATGAAAGGACAAAATTATGCATTATTAATTATGCATTATTATAATATACAGCATAAAGTATAAATTTGTAATGGTTTGTGCAGTTCTTGTCTAATTTTAAACAATGAAAAAGATTATCAAAATGCCTACAGGAAATTACCATATATTACATGTGATTTTTTTAACATTGTCAGCTAAAATTCTGATACCTTATACTGGAATACTAGAAACACACTGTTTAAGGTGATCAGACACATAATTAAGTTTGAAAAAAATGCATTTTTTTATTTATCCAGAGCAAATGGCAATTGATGCGATCAAACAATGTACAATACAAGCAATTGTGGATTTGGGCCTTGCTCAAGAACCCAAAATATGCAGTTTAGCAATGCTGGGGCTTGAATCCTGGGCCTTGTAGATCATAGTCAAGTAATTTAACCTTAACCTTAATCTAAAAATCACACACTTTCCATGAATATGAATGAGCACACTTCCTGATCACTTAATTAGGTACATCTCCTTGTTTATATTCTCATTGTCCATTCTATCAGTTCTACTTACCATATAGAAGCACGATAGTTCTACAGTTACAGCCTTTAGCCCATTTGTTTCTGTACATACTTTGTTAGTTTACTTATCACACAGTGGATCAGACACAACAGTTGAACAGGAGTTTTTAAACACCTTAGTGTCACTGCTGGTCTCAAAATAGTCCATCTGCCAAAACGTCCAACCACGAGCATCCTGTAGGCAGTCCTGTGAGCAGGATTAGAGGATGACTAACACAAACAGCAGCAACAGGTGAGCTACTGTCTCTGACTTTGGATTTACAAGGTATGCACAGTGAGTAAACACTGTGTTTAAAACTCCAGCAGCCCTACTGTATCTGATTCAATAAAAATGTATGTAGAGAAATGGATTACAGTCTGCAATTGTAGAACTGCAAATTGTTATTAAAAGGTAAGTGGAAGTAATAATATGGACAATAAGTGCAGAAACAGAGAGGATGGTGAATAATAAAGCTATGTATATATTCCGTTAGAATATATGAATAAGATAACATACATATGTATTCTACTTTGCCAAAGACTCCCAAGTCTTCTGTATTTCCCAGATTAGGGGCTATGGCTGCTATTACAATATGAAAACCAGGTGTGCCCCTGTTGTAGTTGGATCTTTCTTCAAGCCAAAGGAGTTTGACCAAGAAATATAGGTTTAAACTATTGTAGTACTTGTATTGTATCCTTTCTAATAACGAATATTAACCGATAATATTCACAAACAAAAGACTGAGAAAATCATAACATTTCAAGTAAAACCAATAAATATACAGAGCAGTACAGAGCATCAAAGACAAAGTGCAAACACACTCATATATCAAAGTGTGCACATGTCTACTTTCACACCCACAGAGCATCCTCATTTTGAGAACAGACAGTGTGCAGTTAAACAATGCACATAGAAGTTCGGAGGGGGAAGTCCAGAGAGGAAAACATGAAGCCTGCCACCTAAAAGCAGCTGCTCTCGCATGAATACACACACACACACAGGCACACATAGGCACACACACACATACGAGCAAACACAAATACACACACACACACACAGGCGCACACACACACACACACATACGAGCAAACACAAATACACGCACACACACGCGCACACACACACACAGACACACAAACACACAAACACACGGACACACATGCACAGACACACAGGAAAACACACACGCACACACACACAGACACACAGACGCACATGCACAGACACACAGGAACACACACACATACAGGCACAGGCACACACACACGCAAACACACACACTCGAGCACACACACACTTGCACACAAGCAAACACACATGCAAACACAGGCACACACACACATACAGGCACAGGCACACACACACGCAAACACACACACACGAGCACACACACACTTGCACACAAGTAAACAAACACGCAAACACACACACACACAGGCACAGATGCACAGACACACGCACAGACACACAGCCACACACACACGCACTCGCGCACACACACAAACACAAGTAAACAAACACGCACACACACACACACACACACACACACACACACACACACACACACACACACAAAAACACACAGACACACACA
>JAVSBV010119659.1:0-19436 GCA_033117975.1 Parotocinclus spilosoma | reverse complement strand
ACACACACATACACACACATATACACACACACACACACACACACACACCCCAGGTATCAGAGTTTTACTGACCAATGGTCTATTGAGTCTGACTGAGTTACATGTTATTAAATCTTACATCATTGAGACTAAGGCTGGTGACAGGAAAGACCAGGATGTTGTTGAGGGATCCGATAGCTTCTGTCCAGACCATTTCCAAGAAGACACCCACTTCCTGTGAGAGTGTGCTGCAGTTCAGCTTCTCCTCCAACAAAAGCTGTCAGACACACAGTTTGAGATGTATAAAACCATATTGAAGCTACATTTTAAGATGTGCAAATGCATTTTACATGTCAATAGGTAAATCATGCACTTATTTCTTCATAGGAGCACGGTATTCAAATGGTAATATTTTCATATGGCTCTATTTTAGGTACGTGACGCACCAAATTTCCATTCCACGTGCTGAATTACTTAGACCACTGCTAGAGGCGGCATAAGACAGCAGACAATTAATGGTCGCCAGATGGCGCCAAAACAGATCAATTAAGTAGTCCAACGTTTATTTTAGTGCTTACATTCGATGTGCATGAGATTAGAAAGCAATCTGTCTCCTGGAGGGCACTTTGGAGACACAAATTAACCCACACGTCTTTGGAATGTAGTTGGAAAATATACGACTGAAAAACTTCCTTTAATCCACACCCCAAACCATTACCAACAGACTCTCGTTACAGTCGCACATTAGAATGCTTTGGCTGAAACCAAAGATCATAAATCATACAATAGGTACAGTAGCATATTGTGTTATTCTTGTTAATGACTGCTAATGTTTTCGTTGTTTTTGTGGAAAGTGGTTAATGAGAGATGTTTGGCATTCTGATTTTTTAAAATATCAAATACTATCAATTGTGTATTGTAAAGTTGTGACTAACACACACCCAGTTCTGTGTACTGTGCTATTATATGAAGACGCATTACTACCAATCAAACCCTACTCCTTTATAAAGAATATCCAGAATTTAATAATATTGTAAAAACACTGTTTACAATTTAAACCGGAAAACCCTCATCATATATCCCTAAAACATTTCTCATAAACACAGAACATGATTGGCTTGCTTGTCACATGTCCAACATTAAGTGAAGTTTCCAGTAAACGCCAACTCCCTCCAGTGGCCCTGATTTCTCATCAGTCCACTCAATGAAAATACTTACTAAAGGGTGGTGCTTTTCCTCCCACATTCCACAGACATATGACTAAATGGCCTCTTTAAAGTCAACAATTATATTATTGGCATGTCCAAAATGCTAATGATTACCTTCTTTTTACACACCATATATATTATAATTATTCTATAGAAACAGAACTGTAAACAGTTTAAAACACTTTTATATGTGGCTCTGCTCATTTATTGTAGCAAATTCTGTCGCATAAACACACAGTGTGTCTGAAATTGTTTCTTATTCCCTGATTAGGTACAATTTTATAGCACAGGCTGAATTCTCAGTGAACAATTATATTCTCTGTTTGTATTCTCAATTATATTCTCTGTTAAAAAAGTAAATAAAAAGTAACAAAGAGAGCTGGGATTTTTTGTCAGTAATCCTATTTCTCAACATATGTATATTCGTACCTTCAATTTCTTACTCTGTTTTTTCAGTCTGTGCATGCGTCCAGAGCATCCAGGAAAATCAGACATGGTTGCCAGAGATTTTGTTTCTTTTTTGGCTTATTTATGTAGACCTGCCACAGATTTATGTCCGAAAATCTGGCAACCCTGGAACTGTATGAGGCACCCACAAAAGGGCAATTTGTTTTTAAACACTTTGAAACTGAAACACTGAACACGGTTTACGCTTGATGCAATAAAGAATTTAATTATTTGAGTTTGTAGTTTACACAGACAAATGATTTTAACTATGGGGCTGGTCAACTCCAGTCTAACACCTTCTCAGCATACTGAAGAAGGTGCTACAAATTTATCATTCAATCATAAATAAACATCACTATCTATGCCCATGCTAATTTGGCTTAGATAACATGATGAATTAAAAAGAAACTTGCAATAATTTAGCAAAGATTCAGCCGAAATTACAGACTATTTTCTGGCAAAGGAGTATAGAATGGACTTTATCTTCAAATAAGCTTAATGGTGAGTTTGGTGTGTAGTTCATGTTTTGCGTACTGTATACATAAGAAATAAGCGATCCCATTTGCAAAACAGTTGCACTTGGCGGGGTATCCACTGCATGCCACCGAGGTTATGTCCTTCTGTGAGATTGTTGGCTGGTGGTAAAAATCTAATTACTACCCTAGTCAGGTAACCCCAGAGGTTACCCATTATCTGATACCTGAGCGCATGTATACTTGCTGATCGGATTACAGCCAAAATCCGAATTGCTGCAGTTATTGGATTTGTGCATGTCAACGCACTTAGGAACAGTTTTTTGCTTATTACTCTATAAGCATTAGTTTGTAAAAAAAGTATTGGTGTTGGACTGACCTGCTGGAGTCCATGTGATGTCAGGGCTTCAGCCCAGGACGGAAGAGTTTGTGCCTGGTTGAAGCCTTGAGACTGCAACTCCTTACTCAACATCAGATACACCTCTATGGCATCCTCTGAGCTAGACCTGTGCATCTCCTTATCCTTCATTACAGTCTTCTGCGGTAATAAAGCAAATCATACGTATTACAACTCTGCAAGATGGCATGCTAGCCAAATGAGCAAACGGAAAATAACTAGAGTCTGACTTCACCTCTGCCTCGTGCATGACAGACTTCACAATGCGATACCGCTGTCCTGTTTGGCCTTTGGCACTCTGAAGCTCCAGAACTGACCAGATCTTGGGTTGATCCTACAATAAAACATCCAAACAAATATTTTTGTTCAGATGCTGATATCCATTTCTTTAACTGGGTTAATGTACAGCTGATGTGATTTTTGTATACGCCGACTCACCTTGTCAAAAACGGAATACTTGGCCACTTGGAAATGAGAGGGAAATTCTGCTGTTTCAGAGTCATGTTCCTTATTTGATCTGTAGAGCAGGATTTAAAGCTTTATTCACGTAATGTACACACCAAAATATAACGAACAGACTGGAAAGAAAACATGAAGATCACACCTGAACTTGTTTGAGTATATATCCTTTATTTGATTCCCTGTTTCCCCTCTTTTCATCCCATCATCTCTGAATAGCCCTGCTCAACATAATAAAGCACACAAGTGAAGTCCGGGTAAAGGTCCTTTTTACAATGAGTCACTGTGTTATTTTAACATACAAAAACATGTCAAGTTTTGAAAAGGAACACAAGAGCCTGTTCTAATTTCTGCATGGTTTGGATGCGTTAAAGCCAGGCTGACCAATCAGAGCGCGGTTGTCAGAGAAAACAGATCATCCTGTTAGCAGCAGAGCACAAGAGCTTATACGACAATCGACACGCTCTAAAACAAGAATAATAACAACGGATGCTTTATAAAACAACAAACTGACCGGCAAGCCCAGAGATGAATAAATACTTTGATCAGCTGACCACTCAATTCGCTTCTGACGTAACATGAACCCTTCACTTTGAACTTGCTGAGACTGTAATACCTGGGTGTGGAGCAGTCTGCTGTTTAAAGGCATGTTCTTCCACTGGAAGAAGAAGCCCTTTCTCTAGGCAACTCCACACATATTGCTGACTAACCACTGGTGTCTGGTGCTTCTGAGTGTTCCTCTGCTTGCTGTTACTCAGGGTTTCCAGACTGGTGGCCACCACGAACGAACACTGGACAGAATACAGAACAGTCAGAAGATTGGTTTCAAGTTGTGCTGTAGTTCTTAACATCTTTACTAAACCAATGAGCACTAAAACAAGGGATTTTTCTCAGCTGTTTCTCTAAGGGTATTCTCTGGATACGCTCACTGGCCACTTTATTAGGTACACCTCTTTGTTTCTACACACATTGTCCATTTTATTAGTTCAACTTACCATATAGATCCGCAATGGCTCTGTACTACTACAATTACTGACTCTACATACTTTGTTAGTCCCAGGACTTGAGACTTGACTCGGACTCACATGACTGGGGACTGAGACTTGACTTAGACTCACACGATAGGGACTTGAGACTCGACTTGGACTCACATGACTGGGGACTGAGACTTGACTTAGACTCACACATTAGGTATTAAGAATTGAGTCTGACTTAAACATTATGGACTTAAAACTCGGGGGCAGTACAGTGGCTCGGTGGGTAGCACTGTCTCCAGGTACGATGGGTCCTTTCTGTGTGGAGTGCCCCAAGTGTCCTCCCAGTGTCTGCATAGTTTACTCCAGGTGCTTCCATTTCAAATGATTAATAATTTTGGTTAACTGATTAATTGCTTAATCAATTATGCTAAATTGGCCCCGATTGGAGCATAAATAGGAAATTGCGACGTTAAATAAACAACGTTAAATTAACTAAACAAACAAAAAAACATGGGGCTCGAACCTGACCCACACTCTAGGGATCTGGGACTCGACTGACATGACAGCAACCAAAAACTTGACTTGGAATAGACAACAGAGGTTTGAGACTCAAATTGGGTGTGATGCATATTTTCAACCACATAACCTAAATTTAGGTACAAATTCAAGTATATATTGTAGAATAAAGAACAATGGTGTAACAGTCATGTGCAACTTTAATCCTGTCAATCTTTAAAAACTGACAAAGGTATTAGTGAGAAATTACCTTCTGGTTCACTATGTATGAAATGTTGCCACCATTGCCTGTTATAGCGTTCATAAGCTTCTTCTTTTCTTTATAAGGGACATTCTTCAGGTCTAGAACCACAGAGCAGTCCTCGAATATAGCCATGCCTGTATGAGAGAAAAAGAAAGGCAGAGAAAACATTGTTTTGGATATAGATATCTGTGAGCATTTCTACCTGAATTGACTTACAAGTTTCAAAAGCAACTCTGTAGTCTTCCATTCTGTACTGTTATTCCCAAAATCTGTTGTGTTTAGTCTTTGGGCTTTGGATGTAATGACGCATCATGACACTGTTACATGACATGTCACGTGCACCGAGGAAATATACACGCAGGTTCTTATGCCATCTGATGCAATAGCGTTTTCTGAACACCAGCAGGTGCAATCATAGGTTATGCTCAAATACAAAAGAGTACACATTATTATGTGTGTTGCTCAGCAAGACATATTTTGTTATTCGATTTTGTTCTTATTATGAATTATTATTATCTATTATTATTCTATCTATCTATTGATTATTTTTGATTTTCAGTCGGTCTATCCTATAGCTTTTGACATAAGTGTGCTTGTTCACAGCTAAGAAAAATTTTGTTTAGTTAGCCCACTAAGCAGAACCCAGTGTGTCTCGGTTTGGGACAGGTCTCAGTCCTGCACTCATCCATAACCAACTGGGACTTGGACCGGACCCCGATCAAGATCGACCAGGTCTTGGGCCTACCAGGACTCGGACCTGCACCTGACCAAAACCCACCGTGCCCCGGACCCATGCCTGACCGGGTCTCAGACCTGTTCCAGGACAAACCGACCACACCCATGCAACACACATTCGCAATTCCTCCGGTAGTTGCATTTTCTAGATGTGAATAATTCTTCCTCAGATATAAATCAGAAACGTTTTAAAGAGCACACATTATTGTGAATAGATCTCCCTTAGATATAAATTAGAAACGTTTTAGAGTACACATTATTGTGAATAGTTCATCCTTAGATATAAATCAGAAACGTTTTCACTTAGGTTATTTAATATATGTTGAAACCACAATAGTAGGTTTGACCATTTTAAATATCTGTTTTTACCCTTACACGTGTACACCCCTTTAAAACTACTTATTTTAAACACTATAAACGTATATAAAATACTATCAATAATCCAAAACTGCAACTTCGTGAACAACATAGTGAACAAAACACCTCTTTGTTTTGCAATACACTATCACGTACCCACGTTTTTTTTTAAACAAACCGATAGGCGTCGTTGTTACTGTAATAATAATAATAATAAAAAATCCCTAAATAAACCTTTGCAGTTTAAAGTTGTATTGCATAAACCCAAGATAAACTCTTTTGTTTTGAATGTTAGCGTATATCACTACATTTCTATTTTTAATAACCGCCTTGTTTGTCAGACAGATCATGTCAGCTATACACATTACTCACCTCCGCAATTTTATATTTCGCTACTGTAACGTGCTCATAGAAAACAAGCACTATAATATTACCTTATGTTTATCAAGCGCGGGTTCCCAAAATAATTCGCTTGGACTCCAAAAAGATGTCCTGCCACTGACACTAAAAATAATAGGCGTTTGGGAAGAGAACAGAGTAACTACGCTATGCTAGGTACACCAGGAAATCCTACTTTAAATAGGTCATCCATCTGCAAACACGCAGAAAGAACGAGACTCCAATTTAGATCAAATTCTTAGCTATAATTATACTCCTTACAACATTATAAAATGAAATATTCCCTACTTTGTGTGAGCAATCCAACCCTAAATCGATGATCTTGTCATTTTGATGTGTGTAAAATAATGTCTTACCTTTAACTCTGAATAAAGCGAAACCTGGAAATGAACAGTTTTTAAAACATTTCGCACAAAGTCTGTTGTGAAACCGAGTCACTTCCCGGACAGGCACCGCTGCAGTCCACGCCCACTAATCCCACCAGCCAATCGCAACAGTCTGCTGACATCTAGTGGCGAACCACATGGACTGTGGTAGCCTAGTGGATAAAGTATTATATGGACCAGAAGGTTCAGGGTTTAAACCCTACCTCTTCCAAACTGCCACTGTTGGACCCTTGAGCAAGGCCCTTAACTCACAATTGCTTCGACTGTTAGACAGTATCAATTGTAAGTCGCTCTGGATAAGAGTGTCTGCTAAATGCCATACATGTAAATGTAAACCCTGTGCAGAGTTTTTGAGAGCTGTTAACATCAACGGGTCGACCCAAGACCAGCCTCATCTCTCTCAGACACATTCAATCTTATTTGCACGTGACACCTGACCAGGCTGGAAGGCACAGCAGTGAATCAAAACCAGAGCATCGTGGTGATTGGCTGGTAAACCGTACCTGGAGTAAGGTTGGGTTGGGGTGTACGAACAGGATCATCCTGCTAGGATGTAACGGTGACCCTCCAGGCCACTTAAAGAATAATTTGCCCATCCAAGGAGCACTTTCCTTTTCTCTTATCAGCTTTAGGATTGCCCCCAAATTGGCCTTCATATATCAGCCGGCACTCAAGTAGCACAGTAGGAGAAATGTACTTGTCCACCACTGTGGGAAAGCAAGTCTGAGACAGTGAATTTCTGGGTTGGTAGTTAGTTGTGAGATTGGCTGTGTCAAAAGACGGAAAGAAGTTGGCAGCTGTCCTCCTGGAAGCAGTGACCGCTGCTGACCAAACGATGGAATGGTGTCTTATCCAGGGTCTGCACACACCTGCGCCTCTTAAAGCCTAGACAGGGCACCCGTCCACTGTAGGGCACACAGACTCGCTCACTCGTACGCAGAAAGAACCCAGACCGCTCCACCTGGAAACAAATCACAGACTTTCTCGTTGTGAGGCGACAGTGCTACCCAGTAAATAAACATGACTTCAAAAGTAAATGATTAATACTAATCAACACATTTCAACTGAAAATATATAAATTATATATATATAGTTAGTGTTATTATATATAGTGTTAGAAAAATGCCCATAGCTACCATAAGGCCAGACTTTTTTAATTGCTTGTTCCTCGGATGTCCCTACTTAAGAATCTACTGAGGAGGGAGAAAAAAAATTAAAATAAATCTTTATTTTTCAGCACGTTTCAATTTCTCGAGGACTATGTGGAATCAAGGATAACATTCATTTAACCCACAATTAAATTAAAGTGAATCTGGAAAAAAAGAAACAAACAGAAGAAAACCGTTGGCTCTCCACAGGATGGCGGAAAAAGCTAAAAAATACATTTAAAAGAAATATTTATTCCATCCACTGGTGCTGCGGCAGATCCGAGAAATACAAAAAAAAAACGTTTTTGATTTTTTTTGTATTCTTCAAATATGATCATCAGGGGATCCCCGAAACAAGCAATAAAAAATAATTAGTTTAATTATAAGTTAAATTTTAATAAGTTATTATTATTTTATTTTAATATTATTATTATAAAATTAGTTCAATAAGTTAAAGCAATAATTAGTTTAAGCACAACTGTAAAATACGTTTTTAATTTTTAATTGGAAATATGCAGGTGTTGATAGCATGTTGGAGTCACCAGGTTTCCACACATACAAATAAGAAACCGTTTTCCTTACCCTTTATATCCTTTAAATTTGGCATAAGAAAGCGTTTTCTTTTTCCTTTAAATGTAACTGTAACATCATCCCCATGTAGCCACACTTATTCTAGACAGGGCCATATGTTGGAGCATGACCTTCATGCAGGAAACCTAGCATTGGGTTTGAACTCTGTGCCTCAGAAATGGTTGTTTTTAGTAGCTGGCTCTTAACCTCAGAGTAAAGGGAGGTGAAAATTTTATGAAAGAGATTTTAAATTAATTGTTTTCAACAAAAAACCCTGCATTTCACAGTAATATGATAATTTGTTTTCTTTTACTATTTTAACATTCATGAAGAATTTGCTATGTTTACTATGTCAAGATTTCACTTTAGTGTAAGCAAAAATTCAGCAGTTTTAAAGAGATTATCTGGGCAAAGGTCTACTTGTACACACATGCCGTATGCAGAAGATAACCGCTGGCCTTTTGACAGTTTCAAAATATCTATCTAAAACCACCAGCTAAATATGCTGAATTAACTTAAAATTGTATTATTTGTTATTTTTTATGTTATCAGATCTGCAACAAAACAATGACATATTTCTGCAGCTTTTAATAGACTATTACTGCATTTAGACCGGTTACTTTATTAGACCTGCTCAACTGCTCTTTAATGCAATTCTTAAATCAGCCAATCACTTATCAGAAAGTCAATAGATTTTTTCATGTATACATGATCAAAACGACTTGCTGTAGATCAAACAGAGCATCTTTTGGGCAACAAAAGATTGGAAAAACGTTATCTGGTCTGCTGGGCCTTGATTTTTGCTGTAACATTTGGATAGTTGTATCAGCATTTTGCACAAACAGCATGAAAGCGTGGATCCATCCTGCCTTCTATAAACACTTTAGACTGCTGCT
Source organism: Parotocinclus spilosoma (assembly GCA_033117975.1). Lineage (NCBI taxonomy): Eukaryota > Metazoa > Chordata > Actinopteri > Siluriformes > Loricariidae > Parotocinclus > Parotocinclus spilosoma. Next base: position 10,245 of record JAVSBV010119659.1, on the reverse strand, counting down.
GGTGGTGTAATAATGTGGGGAGTAATTTTTTGGCATACTTTGGGTCCCTTAATACCAATTGGGCATCGTTTAAACATCACATCCTACCTGAGTATTGTTGTTGACCATATCAATCCTTTAGGATCACAGTATATAATTTCCTGATGCCTTCTTCCAGCAGGATAACACCCCATGTTACAGATCCGATCTGCTCAGACTGGTTTCTTGAACTGAACAATGAGTTTACTGTAATAAAATGGCTTCCACAGTCACCAAATCTTCATTCAACAAAACCTGTGGGAACTGGAAGAACAGGAGATTTGCATGATGGATGTGCAGTTGACAAATCTGTAGCAACTGCGTGATGCAATCATGTTAATATGGATCAAAATCTATGAGAAATACACTTAGTGGAATCTATGTTACCAAGAATGAAGGTGATTTTGATGGCAACAAATTGGTAAAGTGGCCAGTAAGTATATAGCACAAGACACCAATATCATCAAACATTCAAGGTGTTAAACAAGAAAACAGCCCAATCCCTGCAAAGTATGGTGGAGGACCAGTGGTGCTATTTGCTCCAAAGACCATTTCAACAACCTTAGGATATATAACATTGTAGACTCTATAAAGTATCAGAAAATTAAATATAAGACAGTCTAAATGGGAAATGCTAATAATGGAGACACAATGTTTATAATTTATAATAAAAATAAAAAAGTAATTATAGATTAAATTTATCTTACATTTAAAGTATTACATTATTAACCGCAAAGTCATATTTTAAAATTAAACTCCGGGAATCCCAGTTTTCTCCCACAGTCCAAATACATGTGTTTTCGGTTAATTGCTGTTTCCAAAGTGCCTTTAATGTGTGTGTGTGTGTGTGTGTGTGTGTGTGTGTGTGTGTGTGTGTGTGTGTGTACCCATGGATTGGTGCCCTATCTAGACTTGCTCCTGCCTTGAGACCTGTACTGACAAATAGTACTAATATATTCAACAGCTGCACTTTATAAAATATTTCATATGTACCTAAATTGTTCTTCCTGAGGTCTCGAGTACTACTATGCACAAATAACAGGCACAAACATGGCTTTGTAAGTGGGTCACATTTCTTTAGTTAAGCCAGGAATTACACAGGTTTTAAAGGAATTAAACAGGTTTAAAGCTTGCGGTCTGAATCCAATCTGCCCAACAATGCAAACAAAGTGCACTGGTAGGGGCGTGCAAAACATTCGTTTTATTTAAATTAAAGGGCACTTAAATAGGGAATATGTAGTGAATTGGAATACGGTCCGGAGCCCCAAACGTATGGAACACCGGAAGTGAAGCGCAGCACTACAAAAACCCGCCTTTCCTTTCTAAGGTCCATTCAAGGATTATTTTTTGTACATAACATACATTGGCTAAATGTGATAACTCTTATATTTGTGACAATTTTCAAACATGGCGCGTTACTCATCATTCCCGATAAACCTGGACCCGGTAAGAAAGTTGCCTGTTAGGACGGCAGTGGCGGTTTTGGTAACTGTAGTTTTTTATAAATATTTATTTAGCTGTCCATGCGTAAGTGCACAAGAGACCAGGCTGCACTGTTGGCTCTATCTGCTCCTGCCGGTACTTATCATGTTCTTCATGCTGATGCTGGTGAACCCGCAGCTCCTGAAGCTGTGCCAGTGTTTGGTGTGCAGATGCTGTGTGCGCACAGAGACCGCGTGCTGCTGTTCCAGTGTGGAGTGCTGGTGTTGCGCAGACGGGTTCTGTTACCGACCCGGCAGCTGTGGAAAGGAAGCCTGGCACATGTGCTCAGTGATAGGCAATCATCTCCTCGGGGTCCTGTATACGGCCGGAGTGTGGATCGTGGTGGTTTTTCTGGATGGAGACTGGTACGTCTGCATCAGGACCGTGAAAGCAAACGGGGCAGGAGAACAACTGGCGTGCAAGGATCTCCCAACTCCGGAGGAAGCAGAAACTTTGAGGAAATACAGCAGTGAATCACGGGTTAGTAGTCTTAGCACATGCGATCTGTATACGGTTAATTACTGAAACCTTTGACGAAAATGGGTTAAAAAATAAATAAAATTAAACATAGATTTACCCTCCACTTTATTAAGCCAGACATTTTTAATTGCTTGTTCCTCGGATGTCCCTACTTAAGAATGAGGAGGAAAAAAATAACAAGAAATCTTTATTTTTCAGCACTTTTCAATTTCTCGAGGACTATGTGAAATCCATACAAGGAAGGAGGAAGAAATAAAAATATTTTGTTCATTTAAAAATCAAAAATTTATTTAATCTACAATTAAATGAAAGTGAATCAGAACAATGCCGTTGGCTCTCCAACCAAGGGCGAAAAAAGCTAATATAAAAAATATATAAATATATATATATATATATATATATATATGCACATTTATATTTATTTTTAATTTCAGTTATTAGCACTGTGGCGCGAAATACCAAAAAAATCTAGATTTTTTTTTTTTTATTCTTCAAATATGTTTGTCGGCGGATCCGCGAAACAAGCAATAAAAAAAAAAGTGTGGCCTAACAAACATATTACTAGGGCTGGGATTGGACCCCATTTTTTCCATTCTTTGTGGTATAGATTTAACAAGGTTCTGAAACACCTTCCTCACAGCTTTTGCTCCGTATTGTCATTGTAGCACCATGGAGCTACTGCAGATTTGTTGGCTGCATGTCCATGATGCAAATGTCCTTGTCCATCACATCTCAAAGGTGCGCTGGATAAACAAATTTGACTTGACTCTTTTGGATTAAAATCTGGTGCCTGTGCAAACCATTTGTATACAGTGAAGTTATTGCCATGTTCAAAAAGCCGACTGAAAATAAGCATCGGAAAATGGTACGCTGTGGTCCTAAAGGGACCAACATGGTTAGCAACAATACTCAGATAGGCTGTGACTTTTTAACAATGCACAATGAGTATTTAGGGGCTTAAAAGTGTCAAGACAATATACCATACATTTTTTGAGTAACACCAGAATTGATACTTTATGTGAACACTGTTTATTCAGTTGAACATGTCTAACCTCTCTGGAGATCAGAAATTATTTGACACCAATATTTTTAGTGTTGAGCTGCAGCAGTCGAGTGAACACTTGGAATTCTCTTCGACCACCCGGCCTTCACTTTCCAAATCCAACCCAGGATTCAAAACCAGGTTGTTAGGGCCTGCCTTTCCTGGCACCTTGGTGTTATCACCGTGATACACAAAAAAACAGTAAAAAATTATAAATCTACTGTCTACTATTAAAATGAGACCCAGATCCTGGTCTGGACTTCCTGCTACCATATGTTTATGTGCATGTGCCCTGCAATTGACTGCAGGTTATTGAGTTCTTTGGCCTGTCCAACAGATTTATTGGCTCCATGTCCATGATGCATGATGTATAAACGAATTTGACTTGACTCTATTGGATTCAAATCTGCTGACTGTGAAAGCCATTTGAATACAGTAAAGTTATTGCCATGTTCAAAAAGCCGACTGAAAATAAGCATCGGAAAATGGTACGCTGTGGTCCTAAAGGGACCACATGGTTAGCAACAATACTCAGATAGGCTGTGACTTTTAAACAATGCACAATGGGTATTAAGTAGCTCAAAAAGTGTCAAGAAAATATATCCTACATCATTATACCACCAGCAATATGAACTATTGATACAAGGCAGGATGGCTCCATGCTTTTGTGTGGTTTATAACAAATTCTGACCTTACCACCTTTTCACTGAAGCAGATTGAGACTCTTTATACAAAGCAATGGCATGAACAAAGACATTTGTGCCCTTTGAATATTGTATATTTTCTCTTCTTTTGACTATTCTCTGTGAATCCTAGAGATGACTTTGTGTGAAACCTATTTAAATCAGCAGTTTCTGAAATACTCAGAACAGACCCAGACAGTCTTGACCATGTCTGGATGCTTAAACGCGTTGAGTTTCTGCCATGCGATTGGTTGATTAGATTAGGTTATTTTAATAATCGAGTAATCGGATATTTAAATAAATGTATTAAATAAAGAAATAAATAATTTTAAGTAGCAAAAGCTAAGAGATACGCACACATTTGCACAATACGTAACAGTGTGTAAATAGCTAATTATAAAAATTTGATTAGCTCGAATTATCCTGCCTATACAGTGCAGTGTCTTCATTTATACTTGGTCAGAAAATTAAAACGTAATCTTAATCATTAATCACCACAACTGTGTACAAGTTATATTTATTTATAAAGCACATAAATGCTGCTTATGCTAATTACACTTAAATTAAAAGTAACACACGTACTCCATCACTGCCATTTTACAGTTAACAAGCAAAAAACAGCATTAACCGTGTTATGCCTGGTCACATAGTGTGAGTGCACCGTTACGTTTCCTCACTTCAAAACCGAACAAAACCTACTGTAGTGACTCTTACCCTGCTGTTAAGCTCCCTTCATCCTCATCAGTTACTCCAACATGTTTCTGGTTCTGTATCATCACCGTTTGCTCCTGTGCCAAGTTAAATCACTTTTTCTAAGTGTGCAAGTTACACATTTTTTAGTTGTGTGAAGCGTGAAGTGCTTCCACACTTTTGAAGATTAAAGCCGAACCTTCTTTTCTGTGTTGGTCATGTTTCTTTAAGAAGTTAATACATTCCACAAATGTTAAACTTATTTCGAAATTTCTGTGTCGCTTAGTTCAAGTCGTTGTTATTTATTTTTTGCCAGCGTTGATGAAGCGCTGCAGGTGACGTAAGTGGATATGTAAAGGTGAGTAAGGCATAAATCGTGACACAACGAATTGATAATAAAATTCATTGGCAACACGTTTAATAATCGATTTTTACCGATTCGTTGTTGCAGCCCTAGATTAGATATTTTCATTCATGAGGAGTTGCACAGGTGTGGGTAATAAGTAAGTGTTCTTGTTCTAATAGAGGCCAGTCAAACCAGTACGGTTCTTTAATACCTCCAGTAGAGCTACATTTAGTTGCATTGCCTAATAATAGCTGATTTATATACTTTTGCTCGCTCTTTCTCTTTGTACATTTTATGAATTGTAAATCTTACTGGCTCTTATTTGTTGAAAATTAACAAGTCAATTCTGGATATCCTGATTGACAGCTTAATACAAGGTTCTGCCTTTTGGAGAGTTCAGCCAATCATCATAGGGAGAATCCGTACATCCATGCAGAACGAGTGTAAAATCCACTGTCCAATAAAGGCCAAGATGTGTTTGCTGTAAGATGCATCCCATTCAACCCCAAAAACACTTCTGCAGCGCTTAAAATGACATGTAAAAAACATTTTTTCCATCGAGGGCTAATGCTGTTTTCTGTTCTATTGTTTTCTGCTGAAAAAGCAATTATAGGATTGCAGCATAGATACCACAAGAAGCACAGGATTCAGTGAGTGTCTATTAGCTCTGTGGTAAGAGTATCAAAAGAGATTTTTCACGTAGGCTGTGCTGTTCATCACAGGTTCTTGACTGAAGAAAGCAATAATGCAGTGAGATATATGATCGTTTGATTCACTAAAATAATAAATTGCACAAAGATTAAAGAAGATTTGTAATATTGGGACTCTTACTCTCACCCAATCAAATTGTGTGATTTGAACATGCTGTGGTATAATGCATAATAAAGAAATAATAGAGTTTCCTCTATATCTGTCTATGTACTAGATCATTGGTTTGCTCTTCATCCTTGGCTTTTCCCTCCTGCTGACGCTGAATTCGTGCATCCGGGTCCGTAGGAAGCCGTACTACAGGTCTCTGTTTGAGACGTATCTGGAGCAGGAGACGGTGGCCATGCTGGAAGAGAAGCTGCATGAGCAGGCTGTGCAAAGAGCTAAGCTTCTGGGCGAGAGAGTGGTAGAGTGTGTTCAGAGTCAGCAAGACAACAACGGGCAAAGACACACACAGCACGGCTTGTATCAAACCCTACCGGAGACTGAGGAGAACGTCTGGAGGACAGTATCACACCCAGCGTTCCATCTCCTCGGAGTGACTGTCCAACCCTGAACACTGGTCTGTGAAGTTTTTAGTATGATAGTGCTTAATCTCTTTATGAAGCACCATTGGTGTCTGGCATGACATCCAAGACTTGAATTAAGTACCTGGATAAACCTTTAGAAGGTATGTCAGCAGTTACCTCATTAGTCTCCACTCCATTTATAGGAGCCCATTTAGGTCAACAAAGCTTACTTATATTTAAAGGTATATTTGAACTGCAGTTGCTTCCAAAATTAAGGGGTATTTCCATAATGAACACACCCACAGATGTATGCATTTTTTAATGTCTATCTGATCAGTGTCTGTTTGCTTAATGGCTACGGTTGTATACATTAGGCAATATGGGAAATAAAGCATCTTACAAAACCAGTGGACAGCAAAGTGAATTACAATCTTGATAGGCACAAAACAATGTTACGGTTTTGGGTATTTCAAATTCATATATGATAAAAAAAGATATACATCAATTAGGTGTTTTTAAACACTATCTTTATATTATAAAATCCTGTGCAAAGTATCTACTATGTGAATGTAGTAACACTGGTCAATAGTCACACTCAATAATCACACAACGTAATGCGTGCATTAAACGGTGCATACCGATACTTGATTTCTTTTTGATTTTTGCAAGAAAAGGGACTGAGATGGTTTTTAAAGAACTGTTATAATAACAATAATACAGTATTTTACAAAAGCACTAAACAGCCATGAAATAATGTTAAATGCCACTTTCACTTGATATATTTTTTGGAAGTTACTTATGGCAACAAATATTTTCTTGAGATCACAGGTAGCGATGTGCAGACATAAACATGATTGTCCAAAACATTATTAACACACTGAAGTGAAGATCAAAAACGATTTGTTTTTAAATATAATTAGCATTTGTGCTAATTAGCAAAATGTGTGCACAGAGTCCAAACATCTGTGTTCATCTCCACACTGACTCAGATAAACGTTAACCTTTTTTTGTTCTCTTATATTATGTTGTTCCATGAGATAAGAATTGCATCATTATGAGAAGCAAACGTTGTTTTGAGAGCTCAAGAAAATTCCTAGTGTCTCAGGGGAAAAATGGGAGAATCTCAGGACAACATTACTGTCTTTATGTTTACTTCACTGTAATTTATTATGAGCACAAGAAACTGATAAATTAGGTAAATTCATGGCTGTTTAGGGCTTCTTTGGATATGTTTGTGTTAACATTTTTATTCTTCATTGATGTTTCTGTATTATGTCACTATTTCACTGTATTCATTCTAAAGATACATTTATTATTAACACTACAACTGGTCTATTGAGCTGGCAAAACCAGTTCAGTGGAAAGGTCAAACAAGACTGTTGTGTTATTCACTGGTGCTATGATGTCTGTTAGAACAGATGGTACTGTAAACGTAGCTTTAAACGCCCTCCTTGTGTCAGGATCACTGTGACAGTGACGGACTGGACAAGTCATTTTACCCTTACTGGCTCATACCGTGATTTAACTGCTTTTTTGCTGATATTCTTAACAGATGGACAGGGTATGCTTTATTATGTAATTAACAGAGAATATTGTAGTTGTAGTGTGAGAAATATAACAGTGAATGATTAAAATTTGGATTTACTTATTTTGGCATTAAAATAAGATCCCTGGACAAAAGCTGAGTCAACTTTCATATTTACAGATTCATAGATTGAGAAGAGGTGGTACAGTGCAGGGAAACACGTCTAACGTGTGGAAAATGGATCGCAACGCAACATTAATGATTGTAGCTGAAGTTGTGGAATTTCCATACAGGGCCAGGAGTGGCAAAAATACGAGAATATTCTCATCAGAATTGTGGTTAAAAGACACAAATTACCTACCTTGAATTACTTCTAGGAGCCAATGCAGGTCCTTCTAAATCAATATTGAAAATCATGTTATATAGTCTCAATAAATCTTGTTTGCCTGTATGGAAATGATTCTAGGTGTCATGTTCATCAAAGACACCAGGAAGCTGCCAATGAGGACTGCATGCAAGGTGTGGTTCTGTGATATTCTGGGGGTTTTAATTACACAGAAATAGAATTTTTGCTTAAGTTGACAATGACCATTAATGTTGCCTAAATACAACCTACAGAAACTTTGAGTCACAGCTGCTTTTTGTACACACGGAACTATTACACGCCATTAGATATGTGATGGTGACTAATTTTGGATTTGGTGTGCTTATCATCATGTTAACTTGATGACACCCCATCTCTACTTACAAGCTTCACTAACCTCCCACCAGTGAGTCACTTAAAAACTTTATTTTATATGAGCAAACAGAACACACCCTCAGGAGTACCTGTGATGAACAAGAGACTGCTCACTTTAGATAATAGGCAGAGTGGAGCCAATATAAAAGTCTGTTATGCCAAAACTTCACACTGAAAATGCTGAAATGATTTGAGGTTTGAAATATAGAGGAATGAGGTAATTGGGAACTAGGGAATAACCGCACTTGCATTACCTTGTGCTGGTAACCATTTCTTGAGTATTTTTATATTTTTAAATAGTGCTTAAAAACATACGTGTAACTAATTCTCGTCAGTGTTCACAAATGCATTCAGTAACTGCTTGAACATACAGTATGTATGCTTGCTTTGTACACGGTTATCCAACTCCTTGTTACTGTGTAAAACTATATGGTATTTACATTAAACTTGAGGACAGTGTGGGATTTATTCACAGTGATCAGCATGTTGGGCTTTTAGCCCAGCAAGTGGTCATTACAATCACCCTTGGTCATCACTGTCTGTGATCTTCCACCCAATAAGTAAACAATGCAAATCAAGACTGATATATCAGCTGTTTACTTCAGGTTTATTCAGAGATAAAACTAAAGGCTTGAGCTCTTGTCCTTTCACCCTCGCAATCAGTCTTAGCCTGGTTCTTACTACTCTATTGTAGCTGGAATTGCCTTCGAAATCATGTACATGTTCACTTTCAATGGCAGCATAAGGAATATTATATATTGGAAATTTGTTATACTAATAAGAAATGTTCTAGAGGGCTTTCTCAAAATAACCCATGATGTAAATTTAAATTTTCAAACTACAATGTCCAGTTCATCCAGACAGGCACCTAGGACATTCCTCTCTCATGGGTCTTAGGTCACAGGTGGGCACACTGGGGCCGACTCCCATGTAAACTGAGAGTACACACTGTTCCTTGGGAGAGCAAGCAACAGAGTATCAGACAGAATCTACACGCGATTGCATTGAATAAAGCAGCTTCCTCTGAATTCTGCTCTCCGGTCTCGTCTCTTTTCTGCACAAGAAAAAAAAAAACCTCAACACTCATCAGATTAGCTGTTTAAACTGCCAAACTATTATTTATTTATTCATTCATTCGTTCGTCTTAACAGCTTATCCCAATCTCTGTCACAGGAGAGCGGTACCTAAACAGCGTCATAAGGAGCCAAGCCAAATTCACGCTAATACTCACAATCACACACTAAGGGGCACTTTGGAAAGACCAATTACCGATAGCCTAACATGCAGGTCTTTGGAACGTGCGAAAAAAAGGAGTACTTTTAGAAAACCCACAGACACAGGGAAAACATGTAAACAGCCCAGAGTCAGGATAAAACTAGGGATCTCTGAGCTGTGAGGCAGCAGCAATAAACTGTTCCATCATGCTGTCCTTCCCAACAATTCCCATTTAAAAGAGAGTTTGTGCCCATTCATGCTTTCAATGGCACCCATGATGCATTTTACTGGAGTGTTTAGTGCAGTTCAGGGTCACATTAGGGCTGGGATCTAACCGTTAGTACAGAGCACGCCGTGGGACCAGCCTGCACAGGTTTCCATTCTCTTCACTTCACTTGCAGTTAACATATTGCACGTCTTTGGAATCGGAGTACAGGTAAGCACCATTCAAGTCCATTGACCAGACAATACCATAGTCACGTAGTCTTTATGCTATGCTGTAATGCAAATCTAACAGATACCGTTAAAAACACAAGTGGAATGCTTCCATCTACACAGCATCCCTAAGGTTATTGCATTTTTATTGTATAAATGACATTATACAATTATAGAAAATACAGTACTGTAGTGATGCTGTATAGAGGAAAGCTGTAACACTTAAGATTTAATTATTGACCTGATACTTTTGCTTGAGAATCCGTTGATAGACAGTATTATTTGTTTATTGTTTGTTTATTTGGCTTCTTTAACGTCGCTATCGGCATCAGTGGACACACGTAAGCGACACACACAAGGTTATATCCATACA
>JAVSBV010119652.1:0-19436 GCA_033117975.1 Parotocinclus spilosoma | reverse complement strand
CAATTTGGAATAAGGCTGTAACGTAACAAAATGTGGAAAAAGTGAAGCGCTGTAAATACTTTCCGGATGCACTGTAAATGTCTGTGTAAACTTGCATGTCTTAGTAAGTCAAATGTTTTTTTTTCTTACACTGTCTTTTTGATTTAGCTGCTGGTGTTTTATGGAGTTGCAACCATACTGTATTTCACTGCCTTTCTGGCCAATGCAATCACAGTCTCTTACTATATACGGGGAACCTTTGTTTATAATTCACTGGCAGCTGCTGCGGTAAGTATTGGCAAAATCCAATAAACTTCTTCTTTCCAACTTTATTTACATATTTGGCCTTTTATGAAAAATGGCAACTGTTATGAAAATGAATGCAAATTACTTGATGCTTATTGTTGTTGTTATTATGGCCATCAGTATGTTTGAATATGTCCCTACCAGCCTTGCAGACCTTTTAGGGGGAATAGTTGCTCAGTCCTCCTTGCAGACTTGGTTCATTTTAGCCAGCTCTTATGGTGAACGACGATGAACTGTTTTCTTTAAGTCCATCACTGATTTTCAGATGCCTTCAGCTGTCTATTCAACCCTGACCAATCAAAAGCAACAGGTGTAATGCCATACACCTTCTACTGAAAGCACCTCTCTAACCTTTTAAATAAATATTCACTTGTGGCTTGTAATGTGTAAAACCTTTATTTATTTTACTGTGTGTCATAACAAAAGCAGTGATTTTCTAAAAGCAATGTATGCACTACTTTAACACTCCCATATAAATGCACATCATACTGACCTCCATATAGTTGCCCCTACATGAATTTTATGGCATATTTAAGTATTTGCGCTTTCAGAACCACTGAGGCTAGAGCCCACTCAAAGTGCATGAGATGCATTTAATTTATTCATGAATTACTGCTGTGACAGAAAGGCTGCTGCACTCAAACAGAAGGTCCACAATATAACTGCTTCTTTACAGTGTTGTCATTATGGCATTAGTTATTTGTACCTTTGATCTTTCCGGATAACTTATGACCTTTGAAAATATGGTTCAGCAATAATTAACCAAAACATTCAGTTCATGTAACCTGTGTGTGTCTCTCTCTTCCAGTTTTTTGGAATTGTGGTGACTTTGACCTACGGTGCCAGCACTGTCTTTGCCTTCTTGGACTGGAATGATAACAGAGAAAGTGCAGGCACGAGCACCGTGCCCGTGTAGAAACCTGGTGTCTGATCTCATCAAGGAATATCTATGAAGCCAGTCAACATGTGCACCACAAGGGACCAACATGCACTGTGACTGATCTCATCTCATATGTGTCGCCAAAACTTTTTCTCAGATGCATTTCGTAGCATTTTTTTGCGCTATTGTTCATGTATTTGTATGTGAGGACATACTGGGGCTGAATTGTTTTCTACGATCAAATATATTTAATTCATGACACTTGGAAGTTAAATATTTTACGCAAAATTCTTTTCATGTTTGGATGCCATTCTGGAGTATGAGTTGTATTACTTATATGCTTATTTCTTTACTATACTTCTATATATACACATGTACACAAAGAACAAATAAAAGATTATTTGGTACACACATTAAATCAAGACGGCTGTCCAGCATTCATAACATAAAGAGATCAGTCACACAGGAAATGTGTTAGGAAATATGGGAGTCATTGAAAACACCAGATACAAAAGATAGAAAAACACCCGTGGTCTGTACATCAGCCTGCTTTCTTATCCTCAGCTGTTGTAGAGACTCTCAGGAATGCAGACTTAATCACATCGCAACAAATTGTCCCAAAATATTTTTACACACCTTTCACAATAAACTGTTCATTACACTTCTAAGATAAACTATACAAAGGCAGGGATGTCAGGTGCTTTCCTGAAAGCCCTTTTGCTTAACAGCTTGCAATACAGTAAAAGTAAATATTGGGCTACATATTTCTGATAAGAGGTACATAACTGGGAGGGGCCCAAAGTGTGATTCTCAGACAAAATTCTGTCGTTAAAAATCCACCAAACACTACAAATCAGAGAGCAGCATTCATATTATAATATATTTACTGAACTACAGATTTGACAAATAAGACAACCATAGCACAGAACACAAAACTTTTAATAAACCTCATAAACACTGCGAAGAGCCACACTAGAAAGCAGGACCTACAATGTACCAACTTTGTACTGTGTACAATGTACTGTGCTTTGAGCTAGTCTGGGGGGGAAACTAGATTAAAAGTCAGTAAAGGAAAAGACTTCTTATCATTATACCTGGCTCCGAAGGTCGAACAATGCGAGTCTTTGTTAGGATGTGCTAAATCAAATTGATTCTTGGATCATGAAGACCCTGATCTTGAATCAGCGATGATGGGCGTAGAGGTAGAACTTAAAGATTTCACCACCAGGCCAGAGCTTAGGTCCAGCCCTCTCCCTTCTCTCTCCTATAAGAGGAAGAAAACATTTTAACCCTGAACAAGGTGCAGGCAGGTAGGTGGACAACTGGAAAAACTCTTCAGACTGTTCACCTCAACGCTGCTTATTTTAGTTAATGTATGTGACTTATGCTTTGCTACACCAATGGTACAAAATCATACATAAGATGCACATAAATACCAAGGCAGTGGGTTATATGAAATAGTACGACAACTTAAAAATGTAAAGTATATAAAATAATAACAAATAAAACGGACATATTTCTCATTTATTAAATATGTATTTATATTTTAAAGAACTTAACCCCCCAAAATATAAAACATACCTGTGAATACCTGAGAAGCTAAGATTTTAAACTTTAAACTCTCATAAATACTAACAGGGTTTGGTCTGATAAAACCACCCACACACTAGATACTTCATACTGAACCAGAGAATATAAACTAATTACTTACTGCTCTGTAATCAGTGAACATTTCCTTAAAGGCCAGAAAGTCTGTAAATGTGAGCAGCATGTCAAATATATCACCCGAGACTTCTTCTTTGTGGTGCCTAAATGCAGATAAAAAAAAATCTAATTGTAACAAATTATATTTGTACAAATAATTGATTCTAAGCTATCTGCCCTGAAGCAGTTAGAATCATGCTAAACATTTATTTTTATTTTCAATTTTTACTTCTGACACTGGCAAATAAAAGAGTTGAGCTTTAACACCATCTAAATACTGTGGGCTTGTCACAGTACTGAAAGAGCCCATATGACTGGATAGCAGGTTATATTTTAGCTACACATTCTCATTAGTGGAAATTCTTACTTTACTTCTTATTTGAAGTACCGGTAATTCCTACTTCAAATTTTTTTACATCAGTAGTGGCGTCTATCCTATCACAGACCAGCTGCCAAGCTCAGAAGCGCAAGTTAAAACAGTGGCAGCAACCAGGGTCTGAATTTCGTTTTGAAGGTTAGAACAACCTTTCAAATAAATAACCGGTGAGCCACCACAAAGACACAGTAGACTGAAATTGCAATTTACCAGGTGAGGGCCTAGTATAATGTGTGGGTGACTGGGGTATAAGACCAGTGCACTACCAGGTATGATGCACTGAGACCTTGCAAAGTCTTACATGACAATTGTTTGAAAATTTTAATGAATAAGATTTAATAACTGTGGAAATATGTGTGCAAAATTATTAGTTTAATAGCTGACACTGTGCCTTAATGTGATATTTTGGAGCCAATTCACTTATTGGATACACTGCAATTTAAGAGAAGAATCAAACTCTTAGCCTGTTTCAAATGTTAACTGCCACAATATCATTGAGTTTGTGGCAAATGTGTGAATAACTACAAGTCCCCCATGGAGACGACATATGTGTGTTGTGCAAAACCAAAGCATTATAGCAGAAGTTTATCATGTGATTTAATGGGTTCTATGTAATAAAAAAAAAGGGAAGCTCCTTGGCATTTGTATTGAAGAGGATCACATTGCCAATGAAAAAGCAGAATTGCATGAAAACTGCATAGAAAACTCTACAGTAAACTAAGGTATGCGCTGTTTAACATCCAAAGTTTGCTCTGGAAAGCTGGATTATTTCTGAAATGGACACTGATCAGACATTACTATAGTTACATAGTCTATTTAATTATATTGTACTTAAACAAAAAGTGTATTTTTTTACAAGAAAATGTGTGTGAATGATACTGGTGAAAAGTGGAACACTACCGTATACACCGCAACCCTAATGCGACCATGTCCGGTTAAGAGGATACTAATAAGAGGATACTATGATGGACCTGACTTTTGGAAGTCAAAAATGCATTAATAGACAAAAACAATATAAAGGAACACTCAGATCAAACAAAAACTCAACAAGTGAATGTTTTTTAAATGTACAGTGGGACCCTGGAATTCAGTGGAAACAATTTAAACATTGAACTTGTCTTTAAACATTGAGTCTGCTTGAATGTGTTTTTGTCCCCAAATTCAAATAAAAAAATTCAGATTTCGAACATGGAAACTCTGAATAAACCTAATACTAAGATTTTCCCAAATACGATGCACGTAATCCTGTCCAATTGATGGAGATAATGCTCCAAAAATGGTATGCCAAATGACATAAAACAGAAGATCAGTGAATGAACTAAAGCGCAATCATAAGCATATTATGTATGTTAAATTATATTATTTATATGTAAACGATTGTCCCACTGATAAGATTTCCACAGTTACAGTTTATCTATATTTTTTATTCACTGGTCACAAAAATGAGGGGATATTATTAAATGAATATGAAGAGGATCCCACAAGAACTGCTGGACTATCTAATACTGTCCATGCCCCATCACCCCTGTCAGTGTGTTTTGGCAGTCTTGGGTAATGTTGAATAAAAAAATAATTTGTACTTGTAGAATTACTTACTTCAGAGAATGAATAAAGTCATTCATGTTAAACCCGGGAATTCGCTTGATCAGTTGCTCTTCTAGATATTTCTCTAAGAGGTCAACCTGAGGAATAGGTTTACAAAGTAAGATCCTCATAAGACCCAGCAAATATGTTGAAGTTCTGGTAGATCCACTCACATATTCATTAAAAATTGATGTGTAAATTAGCTTATTCTCCTCAGAGTCATCAAACTCCAGGTAATATTTCTCCATGAAAGACTGCTGAAGATTCTGGAAGTGATTCTCTGTGGAAAGATTTCAGTTTGCACAGAGATGAGTAGGTTTTCACACCACATCAAAGTAGCACAAGAAATATAATTGTTGACTGATTTCATTATTTTGTAATTAATAAGAGTAATGTTCACTCTAATAAGGTAATTTGATATAAAGCAGTTACATTTAAACATAAACTCGTCACTTACCCATTATTATATCCTCAATGTTCCCAATTACACGATCAAACACTGCATCCGCCTCTGATGATCTGAAGAGGAAGCAAATTTGTGTTTTGCTGTTATTTAATTATTACTATTTCATATCATGCTTCTGTAAAGCAACCTGTAAAGGTGCTGTGTGTGTATGTACAACCCAAAAACCAGATTGTTGGCACATTATGGAAAATGCATATAACACAGTGTAACATTTACTGTGACTTTTAGTTCATTACAAACAGTATGAAACTGAGATATTTTATGTTTTGTCCTGTCAACTTTATTTCATTTGTTAATAAACATCCGTTCCTGCACTTCACGTCTGCAACACATTCTCCAAAAAAAAAAAAAGATGGGACGGTAAATCATTTACCAATTTGTAATGTTGCCATTCCTTCTCATCACACTTAAAATATATTTTTTGCACAGAGAATAACAAGGGATTTAGTGTTTCAGGTGTTATTTTGTACCATTCTTCCTGCAAACACGTTTTAAGATGCGTAACAGTATAGATTTGTCGCTGCCGCACTTTTTTTCTTCCACAGCCATGCCTTTGTGTGCAGCATGTGGGTTTGTATTATTTTGTTAATAATGTTGCTCTAAAATCTCTAAACTTTTTATAGAAGTGTAAATGACCTTTGTCAAGGGCACTGACACAGCCCAACATAACAGCCCCAGGCTTTTTGACAACAGCCTAAATGGTCCTTTTACTCTGCTCTTGCTCATTTGTTGACAAACTGGAGATCATCTGCCCATTTATGATGTGGGATAATCAATATTATTCATGCCATCTCACAGATATCATAATGCTCTGGCTCATCAGTGTTTATTGTTCAAGAATATCTGACAGACAGAGTGGCCTGACCATTTAGTGTTTGATAGACAGGTAGAAGGACTTTTAGTCAATTTAATCAAACATACTGAGTGTCAATGTAAATATTTACAGCATAATACAATGTAAATGGTGTGTTGTATTCCATTATTTTGGTTCTAGTGAGACGTGTGAAACATTATTATAACGTATTTATTATTATAAGAACATAAGTCAGCACTTACTGAGAGACAGCAAAATCCTCCTGATCCAGAGCTTTCATCTCGATGATGTTCTCCTCGGTACTCATCAGATCTTACAGATAAAGAAGGATAGAACGTTATTTGCCTGCCTATACAGCACAGTACTTGAGCATTCTCTGCACACAGGTAAGGAAACACAACCTCTCACTAACATTAAGGCTAATCAGTCAGACAGTATGTCACATGTGATTGTTCTACATGTCAGTGTGTCTGCACAGCTGCTGATCCAACCCTTACAACACACTGCATTTCAAGAAGTTATTAGTTCAAGTTGTAGAAAAAAGAAATGGAAAGCCAACTGTGAGCCAGAACTTACTGTCCGACAGGTCTTACATGCATGTTCTAGAGGAAGTGTCAAGTCTAGAGGAAGGCCTTACCAGCAGATTGAAGGATATTGTAGCTGCAAAGGGATAAAAAGCTGCATATATGTTTTGGAATCCTATCCCAAGATGTTCACAACTTTTGAATATTTATCAAAACATTGTTGTTCCTTACTCCATTAGGTTTTATTTGTGTGAATGCTTGTATTCTATGCCATACATCGAAATTGCATTGGTTAGAATTGTTGATTCACAGCTCCAGAGTCTGCAGGGGATTGCTTTTTGCACTCTGCCTTTCTTTCACATTCCAAAGACATGCCTCAGGTCAACTGCCAACTCTGTACCAGAGTGAATATGTGTGTGTATGTGTGTGTGTGTGTGTGTGTGCCCTGTGAATAACTGGCACCCTGTCCAGGCTAGCTGCAACCTAGTTCCATCTGTTGTAGGCTTGGCCTCAGATTCCAGGTAGCTCTGAATTGTATTAAACGGTCACAGATCGTGAAAGTTACTGATTGTTTCTCTTTACTGTGTTTTTTTTTTTTTGCTATTCCTTAGAATAATGGGATGCATTTATGACTTGGACCTTCAAAGGTTTGTTTCATTGTACCTTGTCACTGTCACCCTAGGTTTGCTTATTGAGGTTTGGGACCTATACGGCTGCAAATATCTATCCAATAAATAAAATAATCAAAGCAATTTGACACACACGAGTGTGAGTGTGAGTGAGTGTGTGTCTGTGTGTGTGTGTGTGTGTGTGTGTGTGTGTGTGTGTGTGTGTGTTAAACAACACGAAACCATAATCTGGGCTGCTTCATTTGAACTATACTGCTCACAAAAAAATTTTTTTAATGAAAAATCCTATAATTAAATAATTCCCTAATTTTTATGAGCAGTCAATATTCTGCGTATCTTAAGGGATGTGATCTCTTTCGTTACTCGTTCTGCGTAGACAACAATACGTGAGAAAAAGTTCTCCCCTCGGGTTGTTTTGCTCACAGATTCTGTATTTAGGAAGTGATGAAGAATCTAATTCATCTGAATGACAACGAAATAACGAGTTACAGTTTACAAAGATAATTATCTGTCTTATGTCGAACAGCGTTCATACTAAATTCCATGATAAACGATGGTTAGCGCAACACATCGACGTACATGTATTAATTTAATATTAAAACATGACTAAAGTAAAAAAAAATAAAAAACCTTTCATGAATAAACAAGGTGACTTATTTGCTACATGAAGTGATAATAACGTATTACCTCTCTGTTTAATATCCATCATTGGACACGGTGTAGCTAAAGCTAGCTAGCGCGCTCCAACTAAACCGCTTCTGGGTGCCACGGCAACGGCAAAACGCCTGCTGCATCAAAACAGTTCGGTAAGGAACTTCGATTATACTGTGGTTCCGACAAGACTTATTGCTAAAACATATGATTGAAACCAATGTGTTTTGTTTTACTTTGAATATGAAACACTTAAAAGTTTAAGGTTAAAAGAGTGAACCAAACTTATAGAAAGTGTAAAGCGTCAAACTGGTTTAAAACGTTTAAGCTATAACCTTAATGCAGTATAAGCTAGAGTGTACAGCGCCCTCTACTGGTTTACTGGTTCTTCTGCTTTAAATGGAACACGTTTCAGTTTGAACGTTCTAGTGAATGTGAACTTTAGTTTTTTCCACAGTAAACTATTTTATAAATAATATAATTACTAAACGGTATAAATTAACAATGTCACGAGTAAAATAACTAAGTAAAGTATTTGTGGTTAAGTGTTAAAGTTGACTAAAACGAAGGAAGCAGTTTACGACGGGCTACAATTAAAGTTAAAATACGCTCATTAGTTACTTCATTAGGTACATCTTGCTAATACTGTTCTGTTTTGGGCCCCCTTCAGAAGTGAATTTTGAAAACATTTTCCAGAAATGATGGTTCATACTGGCATGCAGTTGCTGTAGATTTGACAGTTGTACATCTCCTCCACATTCCATGGTGTTCTATTGGACTGAGATCTGGTGACCGTGGAGGTCATTTAAGTACAGTGAACTCATTGTCATGTTAAAGAAACTAGTTTGATTTGAGTTGTGTGACATGGCAGGTAGAATATGTTTACACTGTGGTCAAAAAGGTGTTTAATTGATGGTGATTTATTTATGCTTTTATGTTGTTTTTTAATCAATTCTGACCCTACTATTTAAATATTGAAACAGAAATCAAGATGCTTCAGACCAGGCAATGGTTTTTCAATTGCTGTTGTCCAATTTTGGTAAGCCAGTGTGAATTAAAACCCTAGTTGTCTTCTTATCTAACAGTGTGTGGCACCTGGTGTGGTTTTCTGCTTCCGTAGCCCGTCTGCTTCAAGGTTTGATGTGTTGTACATTCAGAGATGCTCTTCTGTATACGCTTGTGGTACCAAGTGTTTTTTTGCAATACTCTTGCCTTTCTATTGGCTTAAACCATTCGGGCTATTCTCCTTTCACCTCTGGCATCAACATAGCATTTTGTTCAGAGACCGCATTTCACTGGATATTTCACTTTCTATTTACTGCTGCTGGTCTAGCACCAGCAACCATGCCATCTTCAGAATCGCTTTCACCTTTCTTCTCCATTCTTTTACAGCGAGGCATCTTGATCGTGTCTACATGGTTAAATGCATTGAGTTTCTGCACTGTGATTAGCTGGAGTAACAAATTAAGTGGACCGGTTTGGATTCTTTCTGTGTGGAGTTTGCATTTCCTATCTGTGTCCATTAGGAGAACACTGTACAACATCTGACAGGGTTGCAAAGAGCCACTGCCTAATCACATGCCACAAGGGGAATCCCAAAGGCTACTTGTAAAATATAGTGTGGACAGATGAGTCAAGAAATAATAAAACTTATTTTTGAAATCAATGAAAAACATTAAACAGTGCATTATGCAATATCTCTTATGTTATTTAATTTGGAATCTCTTTAATGTCTTACTTAAGAATTTATCTGATGTAATTAAAAGAATAAAAGAAAAATCTTATCTTGTTAATATCATCTCTGTGTTAGTTTAGAATAAATTTTATGTGTTAATGATATATTTAACATGTTAGTTGAAAACATCTCTCATACCTTTGAATACTTCCAATATGTTTAATTAGAGTAAGTCTTACATTTGTTTAGAAATAAAAATAAAAAAAATGTGTTGGATTACAATATCAATAATGTGTTAGTTTTTGTTGCAATATTTCTATGTTACAATATTAATAAAATGTTAGTTTAGAATATTTCTATTGTGTTATTTTAGAAACTTTTTAGTGTTTATCTATAACATGTTATAATATTTTTATCTTCGTTTAATATCTAATGTATATTTTCAGAATATCTTGAATGCGTCTTGATAAGTGTACTAACATGTACATTTAGATGAACTGGAATGTCTTCGTTTTGAATATCTTTTGTAATACTTTACAATATATTACATTTGTTCATTATGAATATAAAATTGTCAGAATCTCTCTGTGTTCATTTACAATATTTCTAATGTAGCACTGCACACCAGTATGTTAGACAACATGTGTTAGTTCCAGTATCTCAAATATCTATTTTTTTTCCTGTTTTAATTAAGAATATATTAACTGCTCACAACAATAATGGGATATTTCTTTGGGGATATTTAAAAATGATAAGTTTGTGAGCAGTATATATAACGTGGCACTGATTTAACCTACACTTTGATCCTTTTCTCTTAATAGTAGTGGAATCATAACAGATAACTCCACTTAGCCATTCTGTTTAGTTTAAGAGCTTAAATTTCCTTGGGATCCTCAGGATCCTCTGTACTATCAGACGCTGTAAACTCTTTCACAAATAAACTTTTACATGATTACCCTAATAGCTAGCCTAATAAATGCGACTATGTGTGCGTAATTATACACTGGCGCCGTTTGAAGCAACTTTATTGTACCTAAATATTAAAGCATAGTTTTCGCAGTCGTCTGACGTAATTCAGCGTCTGCCTGTGACGCTGCACGTCTCTTTGTTGGCTGGGCAGCAGCAGTATGAGCAGCAGCTCGGTCTGCTCTGTTGTTATTTTTTCTTTGCAGCACTAAACAGGAAAAGCGAACAAGCTAAAGCTTTATTTGAAGTTGTCTAATTGATCGCGATTTCTAATCAGACCCGCAGCGTCTGTAGCCTGACTTGTCACGTCCACCGTCGGTGTAGTAATGGACTCGGACGAGGGATACAATTATGACTACGACGACGAGGAGGAATGCAGCGAGGACAGCGTTGAGGAGGAAGCCGAGGACGACACGCTGGAGCTGGGCGAGGTGGAGCTGGTCGATCCGGTGGTAGCAGGCGGAGAGCGGGACGAGTGCGGTGAGACCGGGGGCAGCGGCCTCGGCCCTGGACATGACGAAGAGGACTATCGGTTTGAGGTGTTGACTACTGAGCAGATCCTCCAGCATATGGTTGAGTGCATCAGGGAGGTGAACGAGGTCATCCAGGTGAGGGATTCGGGTGGCCAAATGCGGATTGTTTATATCCAACAAGTGATTATTCGTGTTTTTACCAGTCCTGACTTTGTACCAACGGGAAACTCGGCTCGAGTCGTATGTCTCGTTTGTTAAGTTAGAGGGTAATTCATCTGATCAGCTTAACAAGGACTTTGGCCAATTAGTTATTTTAAACGTGATATGTATAGACTTCATATTATGAACTCAGCTTGCTAAACAACTACACATTATACTACTAGTTAGGCTGGCTGGCTGCGTCCCAAACTGCCTTACGCACTTAAGTGTGGCAGAATAATAAAACCATCGGTTTAAAAGAACTGTTTTCACATGCTATTTAGAACGGTAGTTTTCCAATACCAGCGCATGTTTGTTATTGTTTTAAATTAGGACACCATTCTAAACCTACAACACTATAACGCTTTCATACAAAGAATGACAAACTCTGACCTTATAGTTAATCGATTGATATGTTCATTTGTGCCTGATAATCCTACAACCAGGGACGATTGGATGATATATATAGCGTTCTGTTTTTTTAATTATTATTTTTGCTTAGGGTTACTCAGACAGAGCCCTGCTTTTGTCCATCTAGCATTAGCTAATGGGCTACATAGCTTGGTAGCTACATGCTAACACAACCCCGTGTTTATGTTGAGTACTCCGGGTTTGTCAGCAGAGATTAATCTAAGCAACGACTTTGATTTAAACTATCCGTTAGTTTCACGCTTTCGGGAGCCCAATAATATTCATCTGATATGAAAACTATTAGGTGTAAATAGAGCTAACGTTGGTTAGCTTGCTCCCCCAGATATGTTGGGTCCCGAGAACAACATGGCGGAACTGATAACGTTAGTCCACCTTACCATGACTATTATGTTTAAGTTTGTTTATAATTACGTTGATAATAATGGTTAACGTTATTCGAATCAATATGTTGCGTTCCCTTTGTTATTTAGCAAAATGAGGTATCAGTACCAAATCCTCGAAATAAAGATTGAAAGCTTTGTAAAGCAATTTTTACTTCTCATGTGGGCATCATGAAATGCATTATATCCAGGACAAGGCAGCAAAACAAAGAAATGCCATTCTTGTATTTGTGAACTTTGTCACGTTTGGAAAAGTTCCATGCCTAGTATGATGATACAGAATCCTGTGCTGGATACACTAACAAATTGATGTTGTTGTACTTGTAACGTTGAGGCCTAACAGATTCACTATCATGGTTAAGGCTTTAAAGGCCACAGAGACCAGACATTCTCTCTCTCTTTCTACACACATATAACGTTAGGATTCTTGCTATACCGTTTTATGTATCAGAAAAGTGAGTACACTTCTCACATTTTTGTAACTATTTTATTATATATTTTTGTGAGATAACACTGAAGATATGACACTTTGATACAATGTAAGGTAGTCAGACTACAGCTTGAACAATGGTGTAAATTTTCTGTGCCCTCAAAATAACGCAATTCACACACATTAATGTCTAAACTACTGGCAACAAAAGTGAGTACTCCGCTAAGTGAAAACAACCAAATTGTGCCCACAGTGTCAATATTTTGTGTGGCCTCAATTGCACTCCAACACTAACGTAATTCTCTTTGGCATGGAGATCACTAGAGTTTCACAGGTTACCACCATGACAACATCATGGAATTGGTGAATGTTAGAGACCTTGCATTCCTCCATCTTCCATTTGAGAATGTTCCACAGATGCTCAATGGGATTTAGGTTTGGAGATATGCTTGACCTTTACCCTCAGTTTCTTTTGCAAGGTGATGGTCATCTTGGAGGTGTTCTGTTGGAATACTGCCCAGTTTTTGAAGGGAGGGGATAATGCCCTGCTTCAGTATGTCACAGTACATGTTGGCTTTCATGGTTCCCTCAATGAACTGTAACTCCCCACAGTCAGCCGCATTTACACAACGCCAAACTATGACATTCCCTCCACCATGCTTGACTGTAAGCAAGACGCACTTACCTTTGTGCCTTTGACTCCACCTGAACCAAATACATTTATCTTGGTCTCCTCAGACCACTGGACATGGTTCCAGTAATCCATGCTTGTCTTCAGCAAACTGTTAGAAGATGCTTCCTTCTGGGAAGATAGCCATGCATACCAGTTTAAGTGTGTGGTGTATGGTTTGAACACTGACAGGGTGACATCTGGATATGAAGCTGAGCATGTGCACTCAAGTTCTTTGGTTGACTATGGTGAGGCCTGTTCTGAGTAGAACCTGCCCTGTTAAACTACTGTCTGGTCTTGGCCACCATGCTCTTATAACCTAGACCATCTTTATGTAGAACAACAATATTTTTTTTTCTCATATCCTCAGAGTTCTTTGCCATGAAGTGCCATGTTGAACTTTCAGTTATCAGTATGAGAGTGACAACACTAAATTGAACACACCTGCTCCCCATTCACACCTGAGACCTCGTAACACTAACTGGTCACATGATGACAGTGAGGGAAAATGGCTAATTGGGGACAATTCGGGTGTACTCACTTTTGTTGCCAGTGGTTTAGACATTAATGGCTGTGTGTTGAGTTATTTTGAGGCACAGCAAATTTACACTGTTATACAAGCTGTAGACTGATTACTTTACATTGGATAGCTACACACAGATGCGACTGGATTGTTCGATCCGCTGACAAACACAAGCATCTCCCACAGTTTTGTTGTCCACCATTAATTTTCACTACACTCTCTTTTGTTCCTGGGCCATTCCCTGGTGCTTAGAAGGAGGAAATTTGTTGTTATGGCACCTGTTGCATGTTCTGGCTTTGACTGCCAGCCTCCATCAACTTTGTTTGCATTGGTGTAATGAATGAGAAACCTTCATTACTATATTGCATTGTAGTGTGCTACTTTATTGTTTTAGTAACAAATCCAGGTTCTGTTTGGGATTTGACAACGGATGGGTTTTTGATTATGGAGGCCTCATGATGAGCACTTCAGTCCTGCCTTTGCTATTAATCGACAGGTCAAGTTGTAACATCTTGGGGCAAATGTGCCAGCGGATAAGTTTGGAACCATTTTGGCCTAAAATCCCCAAACGTATCTCATCTTGTAGCTAAATGCAGTGTAAGGGTTCTTTAGAGGCTCATTTCAATTGTACACTCTCCCCTAATAAACTGATCCTTTCACATCAGTATTGTAATCACATACATTTATCATCATTACATTCATACATATAAACCTTTATTCGTTTAGAACAATTGCTTCTTGGTTATTGGTGAGTTTTACTTTTTGACAGTGATTGTATATGAGCATTGCTTAAGATCTACAAACTGACATTTAATATTATGTTTATCATGACATTGCATAACATTTTTAATAGGACCACATCACAACAGTACTCGCTTTTATTGTGGACTCGCCGTCAAATGTAGGATGTTATTAGGGAACTGAACTGTTAACATCTCTTCATAATAACTGCATTATTACCTGATTTCTTAGTATTTCAATAATAAATAAACGATTAATATGTATGTGATACAGATGTACTTTTAAAAGTTTGACTGTAGCAGATTAGAAGATTATTTATTCTAAGACAATGAAACATGAGCCCATTGGTGTGTCCATACTACTGTAAACACACATGCTATTTTTCAATTCCCTGAGGTGTTTGTGGTCACGAGTCAGGCTTGCAGCCCTGCTTCATAATAGTGACACATTATCCTACCTCAAATCAGAAAACGTTCAACTTATTACTTATGTCTTATATCTTATGTTTTCTTTAAATTTGCATCATTGCTGACAGTATGAAGGATTTATATTTATTGTTTTGTTTGATTTTAACTAATAATCATTAATTAATAAACATCCAAGCCGCCATTTCAAGTCTAAAACACACAAAAAAAGTTGGAACATGGTAGTTTTTAACTAGTAATGAATAAAACTCACAAAAAAATGGTGAAGTCAACAAGTTATCATCATTTGGTACAAAATCTGTGTCACAAAATGCTGAGTCTTTGTGGGTCTCCTTACTTTTATTGGCTATAGTTCAAAAGCCAGGGTAGGTCGTGCTATGGGGCTGGGTCAGCGCCTGTGGCATGGGTAATAATGACTTCATTTTCTCACACATTTGTTTACAAACTTACAAAAATTACTCAAACACTGTTGAATAATACGTTATGCAAGTTACATTTGAAGTTATGTACCAAGTACTTGGACTTTATTTAGGCTGGTAACAGTTCACAACTACAGCAGATCCCACAGATGCAGTGACAACTGTGTTTGTGGACACTTTAGAAATTTCTAGATTTCTGAATAAATATGATCTACAATGTAACAAGAAACTAGTAATACAAATGAGACAGTTTATACTTTGCCATTTATTTATTGAGGAAAACTCATTTTTGGTGCGTGTGTAATAAATATTGCCACATTACAGTCCCTTCCCTGCTGTTTAATAGGTCGATAGAAAATTAGCTTTATATTTCAATGTACTAAGGGCTGTACTGCAGATGAGTTGTCGATTGTTGATTCTGAAACGTTGTGAAGGATGTTTTGCAATTGAATTAATTAATTTGACATGTAACTGTGATGTTGTTTCTCTTATTTTGCTATTTGAAATGACTGAGTTTCCGTCATCATAAATCAGGTCAGAGTCCAAACATGGCTTAAAAGATCAGTATTTGTGCATTTGTCATCTTAGTGAATGCGGTGTTGTCAATTCTGTTTATATTGGTAATATTAGACCAGTTAGTAATAATAAAAATAAAAAAAAATCCTAAAATGTCATTTAGTGTGAATTTTCATGCTGTCAAGTTGTCATGCTGATGCACTAATATTAAACATTTTTTAGAGCTTAAAGAGGCAGAATGACATCATAATGGCGAGATGTTTGGGTAATGGTCTAATCTTTTCTCACCCACAGAATCCTGCAACAATTACAAGAATACTGCTTAGTCATTTCAACTGGGACAAGGAAAAGCTTATGGAAAGGTACATTTTATTTTAGTATGTTAATTAGCTTGTTTAGCCCATACCGTTTTTTTCCTCTGTAAATCAGTTTTATGCAAATTCTTTTTTTTATGCAAATATTATTTTGCAGGTACTTTGATGGAAACCTGGATAAGCTGTTTTCCGAGTGTCATGTCATAAACCCCAGTAAAAAATCCAGGACGCGTCTTATGAATACACGATCGTCAGCCCAGGACATGCCGTGTCAGATCTGCTATCTCAACTACCCCAATTCGGTCAGTATCAGTGCCAGAAGGGCTTTAATTATTGTACATCCCATGTCATATGTACGGTGTGCTTTTTACAATTTCCAATCTAAATCCTGGGCACAAATGGTAAAAACTATTTAAAACACAGACTATGAGCTTTTTTTAATTAATAAAAAGACATATACACACACAAAACAGATCACAGACACACAAAATGTACCAGACAAATCTTGTGCTAAAAGTCGGGACCGGGAAACATGGGCATTAACTGTTCAAGGTTAAAGCTGACTTAAAATCTGAATTGACACAAGTGTGGCTGTGTTTGTACCAGTCATTTTCCAATCAGTCAGTCCATCTCTACATCTAACACACACAAACCTCTTCATGATTAGCAGTTAGCAACTTAGCAGTTCTGAAATTAAGACTCATGCACACTGAGCATGATTCTGAGATCTTCAAAGTTGTAATTGATCAGTTTCTGCTAATCAGTGTTTTGTCCTTGACAGACTACATTTCACCAATGCTGTGAACTGGCACACATTTAAAAGTAGGCAGTGAGTGCTCTACAAATCAACATGTATGCACTAGATATTAACATGACAGTGTTGCATTATTTCATGTAACTCAGTATGAAGAAAAACACGGGTTCGCTGCAGTATGAATTTTTAAGTGTCCTGAATGCGGTGTCGACATTGATACATATTATTAAATAGTGGGTATTGCTTCTAAAACACATGCTAGAGCCTGTTTTTTTTCACCAAGTTTTTTCACAAAGTATTTTAAATTTAAAAAACGTAATAATAAAGTCAGACAAGTATTGTTCTCCTGTTAACTTCCAAACCCTGGCTCGTCCATCAAATTGCCAGATGGAGAAGTGGGATTCTTTACTTCAGAGAACATGTCTCCAATGCTCTACAGTCCATCGGTGTCCTGCTTTACACCATTGCATCCAATTCAACCCATTCCACAAAGTTCTCTAAACTGATGGCGACATGAAGATTGACTTTGCAGAAAGTGTGCAACCTCTGCTCACTTTATTTTTTATATTTATATGGGATTCAGTCTTGGGCTTTAAATGGCTTTTAATGCTCACATTCCTCCCAATGTCAAGTAGTTCCCGAAAGGGTACGGGGGTTAAGGGATAACAGAGGTGTGTTTTGTATTGATTTTTAAGCCTCTTTTGCAGTACTTCACCGGTCTGGAATGTGGGCACAAGTTCTGCATGCAGTGCTGGGGCAACTACTTAACCACCAAAATCATAGAGGAAGGAATGGGACAGGTACTTAATTTTTGTTTATCTCTCTGGGATAAGGATGGAATCACTGAGTGCTAAATACAACACAGTTGTTGATATACGTGTTATGTTGTTTGGGAGTAAAAGATGTATTCTGATTTGTGAGCAATATCGGCATATTTAGGGATTGATGCATTACAGGTAGGGTGATTTTAATTTCTACTTTATACTACCAGGTTATGTTGTTCTTTGCAGGATACTGTAGTTTCAAGATACTGCAGAGTTTCCTATATTGTTTTATTCCTAATAATATTTATTTTTATTTATTTATTTATAGTTGTTTTTTGTTTTATGTTTTTTTTATTCCTATTTTCACTTTTAAGCAACGGAAAACTGTCCATTATGTGACATTGCTGCGTATGTTTTGTTGTATGTATGATGCATGCAGACATTTCAGAAGAAGAACTGAGAGTCGTGCAGAACCTGTAAAGCCTGCATTTAACTCTGGTTGCCGCATTGCAGAGCTGCAGTTCTTGTTACTATGCTTGTTATATACTGCTCACAAAATTAGGAGATATTTGAATTAAATGAATTATCCTCTAATGGAATATCCCCTATTTTTTGTGAACAGTGTAGGTATGTGCCGTTGGACATTATGCGACTCATACTGTGGGGAAAATATTTGAAAGAACGAAGAGCCACCAACCTAACAACCAGCAAGAATTCTGGCTTTCACAGACTGCTTAGTTTTTTCTTTAAGAAGCCCCTCCTATTCTGCACTCATTACCTGTATTAATTGCACCTATTTGTTACCTGTATAAAAGACACCTGTCCTCACACTATTGGTGTGGGGCTGGGGCTCAATGAAAGATCTCACCTTGTGGGGTAAGGATTATTCAGAGAAAGGTCAGGAATCAGCCAAGAACTACACAGGAGATGACCTGAAGAGAGCTGGGACCACAGTCATAAAGATGACCGTTAGTAACGCACTACAATGCCATGGATTAAAATTCTGCAGGGGACGCAAGGTCCCCCTGCTCACACGAGCAAATGCCCATGCCTGCTTGAAGTTCACCAGTGACAACCTGAATGATCCAGAGGATTATGAGATTTTGATTGTGAGATTTTGGCCAGCAACCTCCTTCCCTCAGTGCGAGTGTTGAAGATGGGTTGTGGCTGGGTCTACCAGCATGACCATGACCTGAAACGCACAGCCAGGGCAACTTAGGAGTTGCTCTGTAAGAAGCACTTCAAGGTCCTGGAGTGGCCTTGCCAGTCTCCAGAACTGAACCCAATAGAAAATTCTTTGTAGGTGGAAAAACTTGCAAAATTAAAAGTGTATCAAATACGTATTTTTCACTGTACTTGTTTACTAAAATTCACAATAGTGAAGTTATTATGTGAAGTTATAATAGTGAAGTTGATATTGAAGTGATATTGAAGTGAAGTGATAATGTCTCACTTTAATTTTAGTAACTACTGTCAATATTTATCTTGCTTTCTTTTCAGACTATTTCTTGCCCTGCACATAGTTGTGATATCCTAGTTGATGATAACACAGTCATGTAAGTATTATTTTTAGTATTACTAATTATTGTTGTCAAATTATATTTAATTGCACTGTTCGCACATAATTTGATTGAGTTCATTGGAAGTATTTTTCTGATCTGTGCGTTTATTCCAGGTACTCTGGTTTCCTTCCACAGTTTAAAGACATGCATGTTAGGTATTGATTACACTCAGTTGGTATTGAGTGTCTATATGTACACAGCGGATTTCAAAAAAGTTGGGACACTAAACAAATTGTGAATAAAAACTGAATGCAATGATGTGGAGATGGCAAATGTCAATA
>JAVSBV010119634.1:0-19436 GCA_033117975.1 Parotocinclus spilosoma | reverse complement strand
CCCCAGAGACGCTGAGCGTCCGATGGGCGGGACAAAGCCCAGCATTTATCCAATGGCTCGTCTCGTTTCGCTGCACTATTTGCTTGGCTATTGAACTCTGTAGACGCTGATGCTGCGGGAATGAGTGAGGGGAAAGCCGCGTCGTTACCAGTGATAAGAAGCTGATTCTAAACAAACGTTGAGCTCGTTGTAGCGCATATTTAGTCAATGACATGTACACACAACAGTATATATTTGATCATTTATTTTTTTGACATTTTAGGGGAAGCTGAGCTTCCCTTGCAGTCTTCGCCACTGATTGACAGTCATTTTGTATTTCTTCCATCTCTATGATCTTGGTCTATGATCTTGTCCCTGACATCCTTAGAAAGCTCTTTGGTCTTGCCCATGTTTTAGAGGTTAGAGTCTGACTGATTAATTGAATCTGTGAACAGGTGTCTTTTAAACAGGTGACAATTTAAGACAGATGTTTTTAATGCAGATAACAAGTTTAATAGGAGCGTCTAACGTGTCTGTAGGAGCCAGAACTCTTAATGTTTGATAGGGGATCAAATACTTATTTTTCTCTGCAAAATGCAAATATATTTATATATTTTATACAATGTAATATTCTGGATTTTCTTTTAGATATTCTGTCTCTCACTGTTAAAATAAACATACACTTAAAATGATAGACTGTTCATATCTTTGTAAGTGGGCAAACTATCAGCCAGGGATCACATAATTATTTCCTCAACTGTGTGTGTATATGTATATATACATTGTGTGTGTTGCTGAAATAGCCACTGATGCCAACAAACACAGCTAAACATTTTATTGACTAAAATGACTAAATAATTGAATTACTAAACAGTTCCTAATAAAGTAGCTGGTGAGTGTATATTATATTAAGCATTGGTCCATGTATTCCAAAGAGCAGTAAACACTTTTGAATGATCAGATCGTGCGTATGGTGAATACAATGCGATTCTGAATCTGAAGCTCTAAAACACTGATTTTCCCCAAATCTGGGAAGTTGGGATAGTAAATATAAACAATTTTGTGTTTTTACATTTACCTCAAACCCAAGCTATTTCATGTTTGTCCTGGTAAACTTAAAATAGTTTGTTGAACAAACTGCAATTCCTGCATTCCAGACCCACAACACATTCCCAAAAACATTGGGTCAGAGGCAATTTAGAGCTAGTAGTGGGGTAAAAAGGTTTCAGTCCTAACTGTTTCTGATTTGGCTTGTTTTTTATTGACTGGTTGAAAAATGCATGGACGTCTATGGAAAAGATATCATCTTGCAAGCAGCTTGTGATGCTCTAAAATCTTAATGTACTCCCATAAATGAAATGTGTTGCAGGCCTAAAATGCAGGAATGAATATATATTAAAAGAAATGAAGTGCATGAAATTAAATGTATTTGGTTCCCACAATGACAATCGACAATTAAATAAAAGTCAAAGCAAATGTAAGGAACACTGCATATTTTATTTGCATTTGCATCCCAATATTTTCTAAGTAGGAGTTTTATTCGATGGAAAGCTGAGCTGTAAATAAAATGCACTTTCTGTTTATACAGGCATATTATTATGGGATGTACTGAATCCCACGAGCAGAGCTTCAAACCCGCATGTGTTGCATAAAATTACATGAATAAGCAAGCAGATTTTGCTTTAAAAAGATTAATATTGATATTTGAATCTTTGGTCTGAACTTAAGAAGTGGAATAAATTATCCTCACACAAGTACACGTCTGCCACATGCCTCTTTAAATGATACTGATCATATTCATTCAAACGCTTTCGAAACTTTCAAACGCTTTTCAAACTAAAGACAGATTAAGCCAGTGTATGCACAGTTTAATATAGAATATAACTTAATCCATATGAGCCAAAAGCTCATTCATACACTATGCACTGTCTTAATAAACAATACTCAATTATTAACTCTCTGTGCCACTGATAAACTCCTCCTCCTGTCTTCCATTCTATATTCAGTAGTGCTTTATCAACATAAACCTCTTGATCACTTAACTAATTCAACACTCAACGTAATGTCAGTTGGAAAGAAAAATAAGGCAAAAAGTTTCTTTAAAGCAAAGTGGATGTGGAAATGTTATTAGCCTTATTTGTCATGATGGAAATAAATATGAGCTGCTCGCAAGATCTTATGGTAGGGACATCCCAACCAAGCAGTTCTCATAAATCTTTTCAAAGATTTTCTCCAAAATGTTAAGAAGGATGAATTTTATTGGAAACATGCGAACGTGAAGATCTCCCACGATCTGAAGGCATGAACCCGTTTCTTTATTCTGGGACTCTTTGTGCCTTTAAATTAGAGGGCAAAGTCCAAGTTTTAGATATATGGAACTGGAATTCATTACTATTTACTTGTAGAACTTACCAGTTCACTTACCAGTTGAGTAATTTCTGGTTGCAGGTGTGATTGCAGTTCCTCTTCCTGCATCCAAACAATCTGATGGCTCAATTTTGGTCTCTAGAGCCTGATGTACTGATCCTATGATATCTGAAGCAGCATCTGGGACTTTCATGTACTCCAGATTGTTGTAGGTGAAAGAGGGACTTTCCACTAAGTCCATGGAAGAGGACAAAGTCATTATTGGTTGACTATTGAAAGCTGTCTCCAAGTCAATCAAAGTTATGTCTTGCGGGACTAGATCCCAGATCAACAGAAGAGCTCAGACTGTCCAACATTTCAAGCATTTCCATGGAGGAAGTTCCTTTCAGACTGCTCTCTGAATTTGGGGTGTCCTGAATGTTCCTTAGGATGCCACTTACTAGTTCCATGGCAGCCTCTGATTCTAGTGAGACAATTTGTGCATCTGAGTCTGAACTCATGGGAGAGGAAGTTGGGGATGTCACCTGACTGCTGAAAGATGTCTCCAAGCTAGGTGAGTCTTTAATCCCTTTTAGGTTGCCATTTACAAGATCCATGGCACATTCTGAGTCTGGAGACACAATCTGGCCATCTGAGTGTGAGCTCACAGGAGAGGAAGATACTGGATCACTGTGGAAGGATGTCTCCAGGTCCATCAAAGTAATGTCTGAAGTCACAGAGCTTGCAAAACTGGATCTCTTTTCACCTGAAAAGGCAAGTGAAGGGGTTGGATGTCTCCAACATCCATCCCATTGCAGGAAAACACTGGAGCTCTGAAGAGTCATTACATGATACACCTGGCAGATTGATGTCTAAGTCCTTAGTAAGCCTTGGATCTCCCTCAGGAGGCCAATCACAAGATATCTGGCATCCTCTGCATCTGGTGAGAACAGCTGACCATCTTAATCCAAGTTCAAGGAAGAGGAAGATCGTGACATGGGTTGACTCTCTAAGATTGTTGGGCTAGATTTTAGGGCAACCGTGGAGCATAGACTCTCCAGCATCTCAAATATTTATATAAAAGCGTCCATGGAGGAAGTTCGTGTCAGGCTGCTCTCTTTACTGGGTGAGTCCAGAACCTTGCTCATGTTGACACTCACAAGATCCATGATTTCATCTGAATCAGTTGTGACCACATGGGCATCTGAAGACTTAGGAAGATCCTGGTTTGAAAGTTTCTTTTGGAGACTCAACATGCTTTCAGAATTATCTGGTTTATCCAAACCAGATTCTGTCAGACCATCCAAGCCAAGTGAAGAAGGCTGGACCACAAACTTAAAATACCTGTTTTGTTCTACAGCAACCAGTGAAGAATTGTTCTCAAAATGCTTCAGATCTAAACGACAATGGAGAAATCATTACCTGACAGAATTGGACCTAGAATCTAAGCTAAGACAACGTCAAAGAATAAAAAGAGTAGACAACAAACTCACCACCACACCTCTGGCTCTCTTCACATTTTTGCTGCCAATCCTAACACATTGAAACATTTGAGTTTCAAACGGAATTTCACAGCTTTTATTGTAAATGCTTGACTGAATGTTGAAATAACTTACTGATCAGTTATGTTACGAGAAGCCAGACTTTTTTCAGAACTTGCAGGAGTGTTTGGTGGAGCAGATGTTGCATCTCCTGATTGTCTGGATTCCACTATGACCTGATGGAGATGTCGCTTTAGCCGAGTCTCTCGATTTATTTCTGTTTGAAGCACCTGAAGCTGCTGGATCACCTTCCATGCCTGATAACATGGTTATTAGTGTTATTATTCCACACCAGTGTCTGCCTGGCATTACTGAGGTGAAGTCTTCTTTTACCAGTACAGCTTCATAATGATTGCTTCAGACAGAAAACAAACCTTATGTTACAGTGGGATTAGGAACGGAACTTGACATGAATGAATGGAGAGGCCTACATATTCCTGAAGGTGCTCCTGCATGTGGGGATCAACCAGTCTGTCATTTTGGTGTGGTCTCGGGAACTCCGCCTTCCATCTTCTGCAGCCTGAAGTCCTTGAGCAGCTGTTTCTACAACAGGTAGTGAGCAGAGATTTATTGCATGATCTAACAGCTGTTGTGTAAAGATGTAGGAGATGAATTGAAAGTTTATTCAACAATTATATATCTGTTCTTGGAGGAAAAGCTGGTTCCAGCTCAGCTGAACCTTCTTGATGTACTCTGCGTATTGTTTGAATTATTTTAGTGAGCACAGTACCTAAAATAATAATGAAATAAAGATCCAGATCAGAGGATATGGCACCTTGCTGAAGTATTGGGATACATTTTTTTGTTTTTGTGCTTCTCCTAATTCATATCAAAGCTTGAATGTTTGTACTTTTTCATCTGTAGTGATGAGTCCCTGTTTCAGCAGCTGCTTCTTCCTCTCAGGCTGCTTGAAGAAGTTCTTTAGCAGTGGGTCGTGGAGGCTGTTGTGCGCTCCACACATCATCCCATTCCACATTCAGCTAGTGGAAAAATTAAAACAAAGCAAATCACAAAACATCCTCACACAACACCAACCAATCCAACCCCCTGAAATGGTTGATCTAAGAATCGATACAGATGATTGGGGTCGAAAGTAAAAGCTGTTTAGACTCTTACTGGCTCTCCTAATTTGCCCCTATACAACGGAGCTGAAGGTTTCCCAGGAGCAGGAACCTTAGAGGCATTTGGGTTCCTCGTGGTGCCGGTAACCTTCACATTCTTATACCGTGACATCTGGAGACCACAAACAGCATCAGATTTGATTACATATCCAAACTTAAATGATTTATAAATAAATAGCTTATACATGATTTAAATATTTCACGACACATTTTGGGGACCTCATTAATTCATTAGATGTTTAATTAATCGATTAATTAATGAAATTAGACAGAGTCTACTCACATTTCTCTCGTGTTTCTATTACAAAGTGCATAAACATCCACAGCCAACAGGTGGAGCCAAACACCAACTCTTATAACACATTATAACTACTATTGATCTATTGATTGACTTTAAAGTCTCAAGACGATGAAAACCCTAAAGAGAATATAGTAAAAACAGAATATTTTAACCACTAAAATACTACATTGCCTCGCAATTGTAAGAAAAGAGGTTTCTCGTTGGGTGTCCTGCAATTCTGTTCCTAGATCCCACCTGCTCCTATTTAAAACATGATTGAGATTTTAATGAAATTTTAATTCAGTACCACTGCAGAAGTTCCTCAGGCAGTATTTTGTAAGCTTTTATTAAAGGCTGTAGGTTAATTATTATTTTTGCTCTATACACGGAATGGTCAATTTATTCAAGACAACAATAGACAACCTTTCAGAACTCATTGTGACATAGATTATACTAGAAATATTCTGCAGGAATATCACAGTTGGTGCTATTTAGATGGAGATACTGACATGCTCATTCCATAGATGCTCTGCAGGATTAAGATCAGGGTCGATTTTTTTTTCAAAGCTTTTAATCCTGATTCAAATTGTCCAGATAATCAGATACCCTGATTTCCAAATTGATTTTGTCCAGATATGGAGTATATGGATTTCTAAATTTGGGGAAGTTGTGCTTTTAATAACCCTCATTGTGGCCATCTGCTGGACAAAAGATAATGTAGCATTTATTTGTTATGAGAAATATATTAATGATACACTTGATCCGCACACTTAAGGATTACAGAACAGGAAAGAGCATAGACACACAACTGCCTGAAGAGTTCAAGTTAACCTTGCTTTAGCAGACAGAGACTTAATTATGAATTTTACGAAATAAAATAATCTGGGATTCTTACTTTTTGAAGACTAAAGACCTGCAACTGACATCTTTGTACCGTTCCTTGCTTTTCTTTCCTCTAAAATGTCCTTTCAGCAAGTGGAAAATATGTTTGCTACAAGATTTCACTAATGTCTTTTATAAAACCTCATTGAGTAGCACAACAGCCTTCCCACTATAATAATAATAATAATAATAATAATAATAATAATAACCTGTAGTTTGATTTGATCTTAAAGACTATCATAGACTAGTGTATAATAAAGACCAAACGTATTATGTCAGTGAAAGAACTTTGATCTATATTATTTTCTGTCATGCATTATTCTTGCTGCAAGATCAAATATATTTATAATATTTTATATATTTATATTTATTTATATATTCTGTAATCTGATTGGCTGCCTAGATATAAGTCCAAATACAAGTGTTTTCCCTAAGTAGAAGTAGAAGTAATAATAAAAGCATTAATAATAATAATAATAATAATAATAATAATAATAATAATATGCACTGCAGAGATAATTTGAATTATAGTGGTCAATACACATATAGTGGGAGGGGCAAATGTCTGACATCATTAGTGAAAGTGCTTATATAGATTGTTGTGGAAAAGGATTTATATTGCAGCAGGATAATAACCATAAACATGTCTTTAAGCTTTGTAAAAATGCTGCCAGCTTTCTTCTGTAATCGGCTGGTAGAGACACTCCTCAGGTTGAGGTCAGCATCAATGATCCGTTCAGCCTCTTTGACCACATTTCACATCCTTACACTCTGAGACAGTGCAGCTGGAGTACCACTCACTCACACAGTGGGAAAGAACGCACTTAATGGTGGAAGTTCACCAGGAATTTTTGAGGAAGTTTTATATGGGTACTTGAAGACAGATAAAGCCAATAATTCAGTAATATTACCAGGTGATATTTAGAATATTGGAAAAGCATTCTGAGCTAACATTTACCACATTTTGTACCACATTTACCACATCTCCAAATTTTGTACAAACATATGCAGACCATGCTAGCTTGGGCACAAGCTGCCATAACAAGGAGGAACATACCAAATCCTGTTAACTTTTGTGATTTGTGTATTCAATTTATCTTAAAATTTTTTAAGTATTATGCTTATTTTATTATTTGTAATATAAACAATTGTACGAAGTTAGTGAAAAATGCTTTATAAAGCCAATACTGTCGCTGCATTCACTGGTCATTTTTAGCCAAATAGGTAGTAAGTTACTTACTGTAAAGATTATACAGTTTACCAGCCATCACTGGCGTATCATTGGAAGAGAACCACCATACTGTAGTTCCATTACTGACCAGATATTATCTCGTTGTTGGAGTGCTTCACTGTAACTGTTATTTTAAAATGTTCCTGCAAACAAAAATGCCCAGTATCATGTGCTCATGTTCATGTTTTTATAAACTAAAGGGCTAGAAGAGAATTTCCATGTATTTTACATGGATAGCCGTACCCTGTAACCATAAAAGGTATAAGCAGGAATAGGCATCTATCTTGTCACCTTTAATTTGATATTTATTGTCAAATTACAGTTTTATAAAAGGTAAATATTTTGACAGTAATGACTTTCAATATGTACTGACCACCAAACGTGTATAAGTAAATTACAGTATGTGTACTGAATGTTAAAAAAATGCTTAAAAACAGTGCATATAATGCCACATCATATCAGCCAGAGCCACTGCAACCCCAACACAACGGACCCAGGTGCAAGTAAAGAAAATGTCACAAGAATATTACATTTGCTTTGGACAGAAAAGTGGGAACATTTGTAATGTCTTGTTGCAATTCCTGTTCTCCGATTTATTTTTTTGCCTGATGTACATCATTATATTTTGTATTTCTATTCAAACAATTTTCACAGAGACATAACATAGCTTGTAAACATATATCTGTAGAAATATCTGCCCAATTAACATCATCAGCACATAATTCTGTGAAGGTAATCCAGTAGTTGCTGGCTGGATGATACACTGCATCACTTTCACTGCCACCAAGTTTCTTTCATTTTACATTTGTTAGCTTCCTGTTTATCTTATTTGTCAGCTATTGCACCCTTATGATACGGGCCCAGGTGCAGCTACAATCATTGCATCCTCCTGTTGCACTGATGCTGATGTCAGTATTAAAATGACCAACTGAAAAAAACACTAAACATTGATTGAATGAGCCAATTCCCTTTGATTTGTGCATGTGCATGTACAACAGAAACAATAGTAATTGTTTATACAATTCTATTTGCATCATAATGTGTTTAACAGTGTCTCTGTCAGTCCAACAATAACAATAACCACTATGTAAATCTCATTGTGTTTTTTGTCATTGTGGGCCATTCAAGCAAGGGAGGATGTAAAGTGTCTTGACATGTCTTCCTTTTGTGTTCTGACTGAGTTTCAAAGAATACAAGGTACTGACAAAACAGCAGTTCATTATTTCATAATTTTTGTGAGCAGTTTATAAGTTGTTCTGTAAAGGCTGTCATGTTTTGATGATCAGACCTGCACATGACAGTTGTTGCATTTCATGGAGTGTATTTATTCATGTTTTGTAAAAAAAAAAAACAGAAAAAAGAAGATTGTGCAGATAAGCTAAGCATCACAGATGAAACACCTAGATTTTGTGAGAAATGTTCATATTAAGGGCAGCTTGATGGGTAGCACCGCTGCCTCACAGCAAGAAGGTCCAATGTTCAGTCCCAGGGTGGAGCAGCCTGGGGTCCTCCTTGTGTCTGCAGGAGGCTGCCCTGCGACCCTGTGTGGATTTTCATACTGGTCTGAGTTGAGTTAAGCTGGACTGATCCTACTTTAACTGTTTAACTTGGATAATTTGCTGGTAAAGCTGGCTGACCTGCATATGTTGTGCTCAAAATATATACATATTTAAATGTGTAAATATGTAATACAAGCCCCCTCCCCAATCGCACACCCATTTACCTTCAGAAAGTGGAGGCACGGCAGAGTCTGGGTATGTTAACCTGTAATTGACTTCATTTAATTTGATCCTCAATTTAGCTTTTTATCATTTTCATTTTCAAGTAACATTTATTTGTATTTGTGGCTGGAGCAAAGCAAAATCATATTGTACGTTCAAGCTCAGTGTGTAGTTTAAAAGATGCCAACAAACAATACCACTAAACAGCATGGCACCATTTTGGAGGGTTTTTTTCCTAAAATTGTTACAATGCTTTTTCCTCATCAGTATTGCAAGTATTGCATGGTGTATATGCAAACATGATGCATAAAATTCACCCAAATTTCCCTATGAGGGTTAAAATATGAACACATGAAATAAAGATGATAGTGTTGAGGTGGGGTGACCAGACGTCCTCTTTTTGCAGTCAGTGTGTGTGTGTGTGTGTGTGTGTGTGTGTGTGTGTGTGTGTGTGTGAGTGAGTGAGTGAGTGAGTAAAGAAGAAAGCGTGGGTTTGCCAGTCTACCCCCGAGTGTTTACAAGCGAAAGCACACGTGTCCCCGCCGGTTCTATGGCAATGCCGAAACGAAACTGTACTGAAGAGGGGCCTTTTATAATAATTCTTTTTTTTTTACTAAGTCTATCACTATTACACTCAAAAATGTCAGTGAATGCTTTTGTTAGTGCACTATGTTGTTTTGTGCTGTTCATTAAATGCGTTTTTTTCACACACCAGGTCATTTGTGTCATATCATACACCGATGACACCTCCCCCCCCCCCAATCTGGTCACCCTACTTGTGTAGGCCACCGTTTTAGCTGTGTATAGTTGCAAAAAAGTGTGACCTCACTCTGAACGTTCGGGGTCAATGGCTGAAGACATTTAATATTTTGTTTGTGCGTTTCCAGACACTTTAATATTAGATTAAAATGTTTTCAATCTGCTGATTTTTATAGTAAGCGATTAGTTAGGCCTATGCAAACCGCTTCGTACGGCTTGATTAATCATGCCTGTAGAGACGTAAACACGTCTCCTTCCTGCTCGGCGGGCCGCCGGTGCTCTGTACATCAACTCTTTCTCTTTCTGTGCTTCAGCTCCATTCTGCCTTACATTCCTCATTAAAAACAGCACGATGGGCAAAAAAGAAGAAGAGGAGGTCATCAGGATCGCTAAGAAAATCGATAAAATGGCGCAGAAGAAAAACGGGGTAAGGCGTTATGTCATGAATGAATTCCCAATGTAGCGCTAACGTAGCCTAGCCAGTAGAGTCCAAACGGCTTCCTGTGTGGCGCGCAGTGCACTTTGAAGCGTGTATAGTACATTCTTTTATAATGGATATAGTGTACCTGGTATAGGGAGGACGGAGCTATTTGATATTCGGCCCCAGATGATGTAGTACGGTAGACTCTGGCGAACGAAGCCAATTTACAACTTGTGTAACACAGAGTCTTGCTAAACTAAAGTCCGCTAAATCACATAGATGTGATTATAATGAGCATACGAAAGTGTTTTTGTGTAAGCATTAACAAAACTGGTCCAAATCAGCTTAAACAACATTGCCATAAAAGACAATGGAGTAGGTAAGTGGAGTATTGGCGCGATTTAAGGCGCTTGCAGGTAAAGGTTAAGCTTCATATTGCTGTTTTGCATTTTAAAATGGTAGTACTGAACGACATGGCAATAGTATCATACTTATATACTGTAGTTACACGATGAACTACACAACGCGGTCAGTAAGCATCATCAGTCAGCAAAGTCAGTCCCTGGTGTTTGGATTGGAGCAAATTGCACAGCGCTCTGACAAAAATACAACCCCAATTCCAATGAAGTTGGGACGTTGTGGAAAACATAAATAAAAACAGAATACGATTATTTTGCAAATCCTTTTTAACGTATATTCAACTGAGTGCGTTACAAAGACAAGATATTTAATGTTCAAACATAAACTTTGCTTTGTGCAAGTATTCAATCATTTAATGCATGTAACACATTCCAGAAAAGTTGGGACAGGGGCATGTTTACCACTGTGTTACATCACGCTTCCTTTTAGCAACACTTAATGTGTTTGGGAATTCAGAATATTAATAGTTGAAGCTTTGTAGGTGAAATTCTTTCCCAATCTTATTGCTTATTAACAGCTTCAGTTGCTCAACAGTCCGGGGTCTCTGTTATCGTATTTTGCACTTCATAATTTTCAATGGGAGACAGATCTGGACTGCAGGCAGCATTATTTTACTATGAAGCCACACTGTTGTAACACATGTAGAATGTGACTTTGCATTTTCTTGTTGAGATAAACAAATACGTTGCTTAGATGGCAGCATATTTTGCTCCAAAATCTGTGTGAACCTTTCAGCATTAATGGTGTTTTCACAGTTGTGCAAGTTACCCATGCCATGGGCACTAACACGCCCCCATATCATCAGAGATGCTGGCTTTTAAACTTTGCGCTGATAACAATCCGGATAGTCCTTTTCCTCTTTGGCCCGGAGGACACAACGTCTATGAGTTCCAAAAACAAGATGATATATGGACTCATCAGACCACAGGACGCTTTTCTACTTTGCATCAGTCCATCTCAGATGAGTTCAGGCCCAGAGAAGGTGGCAGTGTTTCTGGGTGTTGTAAATAAATGGCTTTCGCTTCGCATGCTAGAGTTTTAACTTGCACTTGTAGATGGACAAAGTGCTAGCCCATGTGGTAATATCCATTACAGAATGATGTCGGTTTTGGTGTTGGTTGTTTTGGTGCTGCAGTGATGTTTGACCTTCTGTAGGTTTCTCCCATTTGCACACAGCATCTTTAGAGCTCAGTCAGAATGGCCAGTCTGTTCTTGGTCACCTCTCTAACCAAGACCCTCCTCCTTAATTACTTTGTTGTTGGGTTGGCCAACTTTATTATGAAAGTCACTGTGCTCTAGGGAAATTTCAGTGCAGAGCAATAGTTTTTTGCAGTCTTCTCCTGGTTCCTCCACACAGTCCTGTCTCTGAGCTTAGTTCTTTCCTCCTTATGGCTTAGCGTGTCTTTCCAAATCATGTCCAATCAACTGAGTTTACCAAAGGAGAACTTCAATCAAGGAGTAAAAACACCTGATGATGGGAGGCCCTCAGAGCTAAATTGCAAGTTGTAAGAGTCTGAATACATTTAAAATATGGTCTGAATAATTTTCTGTTTGGTGCTGGACAGAACTCACTGATTGGTTGTCGGTAATGTTCTCGTCACTATTTGTGAGCGAAGACTTAATCCTGACCACATTTTAGCAAATGATTGAGATGACACAAGTGCAGCAAGCTCATTTGAAAAATAATGTGTTGTAAGGTTTGCCTTACTGATACAGTGACCCCATCTCCAGTAAAACAAAAACAGAATTCATGGATTCACTGTGGAAAAAAATCAGTATTCAATATATAAGATATATTGATAATATTCTTATTGCAGCTCTCTGAATTGTGAGGTACCTAGAGATTCTTACCCGAAATACACATATGCCTAGTAGCAACTGATGATGAGAGTGTGGATGTATGGTGGAATGGGGGGGTTGAAAATATGGCTCGACTATGGTTTTTACTCATGCTTAATGTACACCAAGAATGGTTGCCAGTTCTAACAAAATCTCTGAGATGAGCCCAGAGACTTGGAAGCTCTTTTGCACCAGATGGGTTTTTCCCTTGTGCCCCCTTTGTCGCAATGAATACATGACAGGAACTGGCTAAGATTATATTTCTTATGCATAGGGACTTAGATGTGATGCTTACATTTTATTTCAAGGTAGGGCCTTTTATCAGCGCATAGGAACCCTGAGTAACACAAGTATGCTGTAAATGGTTCAGACATAGTGACGCAAGTGTACAGTGGTTGGTCCAGATACAAGCGCCTGTGTTGAGTTCAATCACTATTTTTAAATATGCAAGTATTAGTTCTCAATATTCATATAAACAATGGATTTTTACACAAAAATGAAATATGGAGCAGATACAGAACATATTTGGAGGTCCATGGGGGTGGTTCCTCTCAAATGAGTCCATAGAACTGTTTGATGCAAAAGCACCATTAATCCCACCCACTTGAGCCATAACATTTACGGCATTTAGCAGACGCCCTTATCCAGAGCGACTTACAACTGATACAGTTTTACAATCCAAGCAATTGTGGGTTAAGGGTCTTGCTCAAGGAACCAACCATGGCAGCTTGGCAGAGGTGGGATTTGAATCCTGGACCTTCTGGTCCAGAGTCCAGTTCCTTAACCACTACGCTACCACTGTCATAAATATGTTTATAATTATATTGACTTTCCTTAAACTTCAGTATTATGGATTATTTTGTTTAGATTCATGACATATTCCACTTAAGATCCTTTCGACTCTAGGTTGTAATGCTCAAACGGGTGAATATTAGACAAGGCACTGCTGATGCAAAATAACCCTTTCCTGTGGTACAGTATCACACCTTCTCAGATTACATATTTACTACAAGCCACAGAGTATGGCCACAAACAAAGCCTCACAATCTCAGATTTCTGAGTAAAACCACTGACCTTGAGTAAAATCTTGATCACACAGTCTTGATCACACAAACATTTTACATATTGCTTAGTCTTTCTTGACTGCCTTAATGCCAATTAAAATAAGTATTTATTAGAAAACCACTGTTAAATGAAATGTGACGTTTTCCTCCTCACCACGGAACATTATAAAATAGAACCCCAAGTTATGTCTTACCTTTTACAGTTTGGCTCTGCTCAACAAGAAATCTGTGAACTTGTGAAGACAGGGTGAACTTATCTGAATCTGCTCTATGTTAGGGTTAAAGTCCAGACTGAACAGTTGAGTCCATTGCCAACTGCAAGCTTTTCCCCATAGGACAAGTCTAAGCACTCAAGTCTGTAACAATACAAGTCCTGATTCATGCTAGGCTACAATCCCAGAAGGCCATGCTCTTTCTCACTTCGACCAACACAATCAGCACCATTGTTTGAGACTTAACTCAATGCCAGCAAACACTGCATTCATTACTTTTTGTAAACTAAGCTGTTTTTTGCGGGAAAGCATCAAAATCATGTCAGAATACTGTATCTATATATGCATGCCTACCTGGCTAGACATTCAAGTGCTTGTGTGTAGTTAAAAGTCAACAGATCTACTTTCCATTGTTAGTTAGTTGAACCATTTGCATTGAGATGCAGCAGCCATTACCCTCTATAACAATACTTCAACTAAAACACACTCAGAGACAAATAATAAAAATACTTTCCTGCATATTGACATGAAAGCCATTTAGAAATACAAAACTGTCCCCGTGGTAAACTAATAAGCGTCCTGGAAAAAAACCCTCTAGCTGCATTCATCGGCAGAAGCAGCTTAGTGTTTACTGTCAACAGTACAACAGACACC
Organism: Parotocinclus spilosoma; assembly: GCA_033117975.1. NCBI lineage: Eukaryota > Metazoa > Chordata > Actinopteri > Siluriformes > Loricariidae > Parotocinclus > Parotocinclus spilosoma. Next base: position 4,966 of record JAVSBV010119634.1, on the reverse strand, counting down.
CGAGGCTCTTTCACACTGGAATAACTATTATAGTACTTTTTTAGCTCCTACTTCAAGCTGATGAGTGATGGAAGTAAATGCTGAAAGTCCAGAAATAAAATAACAGCAGCTATATTATATTATATTATATTATGATTAGATTAGACTAGATTAGATTACAGTAAATCAAAGGGCCAGATGCACGTTCCTTGCAAAGGACAACTGACATTTTAAAATACACTTGCACACCGGTAGCCGTATAAACAAGTCCTAGTCCTAAAACTGTGGAAAAACACAGACACATGGAGAACAGTGAAGTTCAGCCTTGACTGACAGTAATTGAGACCGAGGTAAAACAGGATTTTAAGACTTCTAAGCAAAATTTGCATGACTTAAGTATCACACAGCATTCCCACTGGCAGTGCCAATGCAAACCAAAAAAATGCCCTGGAATTCATGTAGGTGTCAGTGGAGTTCTTGGGGGTACTTTCAAGATTTTATGTGGTTTGGCTTGTGCTACTGTCACAATTTTAGGTTACTGGGGTGTGAAGTAATATTACAAATATTGCTTAACAAACAAACGATTGTAGCACAAATGAACAAGATTATATTACTGTGAACACAGACATTTCTGAGGCAATTAAAATTGCATTTTCATTCATAATATGGGGTGAAAAGTTCATAGAGGCAAACATTTTTTTCTTATTTACACACATAACATAAAAAGCTGTACAAACCATACAATTTTAAACACTCACACAGCACGTGCTGTCACATTCCCATCGATACCTTTCCAGGAACAATCCAGCATGCACATGATAAGTAAACAGCATTGGTTGCACAACAGGAGAGCTAATACAAACAGGTGTACTTTCATACCTTTTCTAAAAGCCCTGCTTAATCATCTCCAGTTCACACTGGAACGTCTAGCTATGTAAATTACCTGAACCTATGGCAGGCAATAATGTTCTGCTATTCTGTAGCAGCTGATTTCATTTTTTACTCCTGCATGAATAGCCCTCTTCAGGCCACATCACATCATCTCAATTGAATTAAGGTCTGAACACTTGCCCATTCCAAACATCCTGAGGTTAATGTCCTTGTCCATCCTGGATCTTGCTGAATATACCAATTTCCATGTTCTATTGCTTAATGTCCTTCCTATATTATATTCCTCACTCTATGGCCACCATCCTTATGATACTACGCTTACAATGCATTTATATTTTTAGCAGTTAGCAGAAGCTTTTACCCAGAGTGACTTAGAAGGTATATAATATTACAATCTATGCATTCATGGCTTAAGGCCCTTTCTCAGTGCCAACTTAGCAGAGGCTACCTTTGTTAACAGGTTAAGATTAATCTCAAAACAAAAAAAACTAAATTATCAGTGAACGACTAAAAGTGTTTAGTTAAAACTGAAACATCAACATATACACATTAAATTGGGCAAAAACACTGCTCACAATTTTTGTGAGTAGTATAGTTTAGCACATTACCCACTGCACCATCCTTGGCAATGTTTCAACTGGCATCCCTGAGATGAGCCCCCATTTGACCAAACAGTTTGTTGTTTATTTAGCTCCTTAAAGTTGCTATCATCATCAGTGGCCATTTTAGCGACACACACAAGGCTATCTCAAGACTACATTTACATTTACGGCATTTAGCAGACGCCCTTATACAGAGCGACTTACAGGTTATACAATCATACAATCCAAGCAATTGTGGGTTACGGGTCTTGCTCAAGGGCCCAACTGTAGCAGCTTGGCAGAGGTGGGATTTGAACCCTGAGAACCCTGGATTTGAATCCAGAGGCCAGTAACTTAACCGCTAGGCTACCATAGTATATAGTATTCACACATATACGTGTGTGTGTGTGTGTGTGTATATATATATATATATATATATACACACACACACACACTTATATACATACACTCAATGCCAAATTAGAGTAATTAATTAACCTAACACACATGTTTGTGGACTGTGGGAGGAGTACCTGGGGTAAACCCACACGAACACAGAAAATTCAGGGCCTTCTTTGCTGCGAGACAGCGGTGCTACCCATCAAGTCACCGTGTAGCCAACCAAATCAGTAAATGAGTATCTCCAGCCATAAATGTGTTCTGTGTGACAAAGTTGTTCTCTATGAACAGTGCAACCCTTTGTATAAATCCCCTGTATATTTGTGGAGAAGAATGTCTTTAAAATGTATGTAAGTTTTTGCAAATATTCGTTGAGGCAAATAGTGGCGAAAATGGACCGTGGTTAAGGTACAGGACTATGGACCACAAGGTCCAGGGTTCAAATCCCACCTCTGCCACAGTTGGGTCCCTGAGCAAGACCCTTAACCCACAATTGCGTGGATTGTAAGACTGTATTAATTGTTAATTGTATTAAAAGTCACTTTGGATAAGGGCGTCTGCTAAATTACATAAATGTAAATAGAAAACTGTTTGCAAAAGTGTTCCTATCTTCATCGAAATAGTGTTGGCACCTGTGACCTTGACATTAACCTTTGATTTATTTAATTATTACACACATAATATAAGGTCATCAGAAAAGCAAATGAAAAGTCAAAAAAGCTGATTATGCAAATGAGATGAAAACTCAATTATTATGATTGAGTAGCAAGTGACATAGTCATGGGGTGAACAGAAGAATGGCAAACTGGATGAGAGTACCACACATCGACTGTTCAGTAGGGTGTATGATCAAGGCTACAAAAACACTGTGACAGTGATGGGGCATGAACAGTATCCAGTGTCCAGCAGTTCTTGTGTGGTCCTCTTAGTTTTCAATTTGAAATATCCCCTAATCTTTGTGAGCGTTATAGTTACCAATTAGTAGTTATTTTAGTAGTAGTTTTGGTAGTTGATTTTAGTCGACTAAGTCAATTAATTGTTGTACACCTATTCAGGTTTGATCTCGCAGACAACTGTAGAAGACAGCAACGTTCTTCCGGAAAGCAGTGAAATTCTCTTTGCAAGCCAGCAATGTACACCATTGTTGTTCAGTGGCATGCTGATGGTGGAATAATGTACATGAGCATTAACCATTGTGATAGAGGCCTTTATTTGCTTTAACGCATTTGCCTTCGGGGCCTCACAGTCTACTACATCCCTTTAGTTTGGTATGACTTTTGTTGGTCAAACACTCCTGAAAAGGTAATAATGGTTTTAATTAGCCTTTCACAGCATAATGAGCATGAACAACTCTTTAATCAGAAATCCACAGTAAAGGCTTTTGTTCATTCCACAATGATGATGATATTAACCGTACAATCGCAGCCGACCCTCGGTCACTTGATGGATCATCGATCTCCACACATTTCTGTCCTTTATCGATGTGATCCATTAAGTATTTTGGCAGGATAGTGGAGTAGTTTGCCATTGCTTTCTCCACCTATTCCATAATACACTTACACAAAACATTTGTTGTGAAAGAGATTCCTGTTCCTTAACTGCAATATGGTTCTCACATATGATAGTAATCTCACTGATTTAAAACACTTGACTCTGATTCACCTTTAAATTAACTGCCACTGTTTACAAACCTTTAAAAACCACTGTGACTTTAGTCAAACTTTTGACTAGTTGTCTAGGGGCGTTTCTAGATTACTTGATGTACTGGGGCACACACAGAATTTAAAGGGCTACAGCTGAACCCCTTTGCTTGGCAATCAGATGTAAGGACACAACTGCAAAAATAGGCCTGTTAAACATTAAATAGATTAAGCAATTTAACACCAAAGCTGGTATTTCTCTGCCATGGATGTTAAGTCAAGAACATTAACACTAAAGAATTTGTATTGGATGAATATTGTTTATGCTAACATAACTGATAAATTTACTAGTTTAATGAAGGTATTGGATTTAGTGGTATAATATGTACTTTTGTTAGGTTCTAAGTTTATAAGTGGTTAAATAATATATATATAGTTATATAAGCATTAGCTACTAGGGGCATTATGGGAAATGTAGTGTCTGTAGTGAATCTGCATGGCATATCCTACAAGTTTGCTCAGCAATCAAGGATAAATTTGACTTTTTAATGTTGTGATTGTACTGGGGCACAGCAGCATTTTACTGGGTTATCTGTCCCAGTGAAATGGAATTGATGATGCCCCTGTGTGTATGTTATAACAGGAATTCCACTGTGATCCTTAAACCAAGGTACACAAGTGTTCTCCAGTGTGTTTAATACAGTAAAACTGCAATACGATTACTATTACTGCACAGACAACATACAAATGGTTCTTAACCCAATATACTATTTTATCTGCATCTTAAATATCATAAATTTAGCCAAAAACCAAAACACAGATTAAACTACACCATGGTTTTAACTTATTAAATAGAAACACAAAGCAGACACACCAATTTAATCAAAATATGGTTGTCAGTGCAGCACTGGGGAGTAGGAGTGTGTGTGTTTTAACAAGCATTTTAGAAAACCATGACCAGTACAGACATGTCTGCAGATCCACATGAGATAAACAGGCAATTGCTCTGTATGCTGAGGTGTCAAATGAAAATCCCAGAGGATGCATGCTTTCACAACCTTATGCATGATCCTAGCCCTGCCCTGCTGAAGCATGGTAACGGAACACAACTCTGCCTATTATACTGAATTGTGTATCTGATTGGACTGCAGTGGAGATTCCAAACTATTGGATCTGATGAGGCCTGCATAAGGCCAGCTGTACGTGGTATTTGAGATGATCCTGATTAGCCATTAAATACCATAATCTGATTTCCTTAAAAACAAATCCAGTCAGCAAAAAAGGTTCAGTACCACAGGCTACAGTAACCTCATCAAATCACTAAGCAATTGAATTTTAACTGTCCTTCTCTTAAAGTAATTATTAAAATATTTAATCATATAAATCACTGTGTGTGTATATATATATATATATATATATATATATATCACACCACTGTGGAGCATGTAAACAAATCATAGCATTAATTATTCCGGC
>JAVSBV010119626.1:0-19439 GCA_033117975.1 Parotocinclus spilosoma | reverse complement strand
TGTAGAGTAGATATGAATCCTGCAGCTACGTTTACTGTTCCTGCTTCTTCTCCTAAGATCACCCGGAGCTTTTGATCCTCACAATGAGCAGAGAATCCGGAGTTCAATTCCTCTATCCTCTTAAAGAACTGTTTCTCTCTCTCTCTCTCTCTCACTCACTCACACACTTTGGTTCATGGTTGGTAATTGGACACTTGGAGGATCTGGTTACTGTGTGGCTTGCATAGTTTAGGCTGCTATTTTATTCATCTGCCTGCTGACCCACTTCTGCTGTGTGAATTAGAAAAACATAAAAACCGTCCAGTAAAAGTGTGGAGGTTTTGCAGCACTGTCAAAATGCAGGGGTTACAATATTTTTTTGCTCATTTTCATTAATGTTTGTTCTTTATAGAGTGTACACTGTCAGTTGTTCGCAACCAGTTTCCTTAGAGTATTGGATGTAAAGTGTTCCAGAGTGTTCCAGAAACTCACAGCATTTAAATGTCTCTTTGTGTTTAGGAGCTTGAAAAGTCTGCTGCTCCTGAAGCGCTCTCCTTTCTAAGGCCTCGCTCCAGGTGCAGCTTCACCGAACCCCGAGTTCACCATGGCAATGAGATCCGGGCCCAGTCTCATCCAGTTGTGTCTGAGGATGTAGGAGCAAAGGAAAGGTAGAGCCAGGACTATACTGACCTTAACCTTGACTTTTTGTGCTGGATAGGAAGTGTGAGCGATTATTGACCTGATGTTCCTCTTCCTTCAGCACACACGGCGTCGATGTCCAGGTGGAGCAGACGGCGATGGAGGTGGAGGATGATGCCAGCTCAAAGCTTTCTTTGAGTGAGAAACTGGCACTCTTTAATAAACTCTCTCAGCCAGTTGCTTTCGGGGCCTCTGGAGCTTCTCGGGGGACAGGAGGCGATGGTCGCTCTTCAGAAGCATCAGAGAGGCGCAGGCAGAAAGGATCACGCTACCGAACTCAGCCCATCACTGCAGACGAGGTCCAGATGGTCAGTGTGTAACAATATTGTGATGAGTTTGGATTTATTGGAATGGATAGCTATGGCTTATGTATGCTACTGTGGTGGAGCAGTGATGAAGGTATGGGTTATGGACCAGAAGGTTATGGGTTCAAGCTCCACCCCTCAGCCCAAATTTTTGAGACAGGCATGTTACATTCTAAGCGGGTCTGGGTGAAGTACACTGCTCACAAAAATTGGAGTACATTTTAGTAAATATAATAATAATAATAATAATAATAATAATAATAATAATAATAATAATAATAATAATAATATAAATATTAGACTTGGTGTCCAAAATTGAGCTAAGGATGACAAATCAATATATTACATAAATATTATACACAATATTAATAACCATAGTCCTATTTTGATTACATCTTCCTTTAAAGCTGAATAAGGAGCCGATTCAGGTGCCTCCTCTTCATCTCACCTCCCACACCTCGGACCAAGAGCACATCACCTCTTCCGACCTCAAGCCCAGTGAGGCGCATCTCTCTGAGCCGAACTTTAAAACTGCTGAAACCTGTGACCCCCAGCATGTTCCTCAGCGAGGCCCTGAGATCAAAGGCATCCTGAAGAAGACCAGTCCTGAAAAGACACAGTTGAGGGGAGGAGCCAAGCATGATGGCGTTCTAATGGGCCTAAATGGAGAGCTTAAAGGAAGGAGCATGCTGTTAACAGCAGGGGAATATTCTCCAGCTCCTCGATCTACCGCCCCCTGGAGACAAAGGAGCAGGAAGGATGGCACTTCTTCGTCTCACCGATCTCGCAGGTCCACACCCTTGGCTAAGGACAGCCCATTGACATTGCAAGACACTCCCACTCAACTGGCATCACTTGGCATCGGAGCAAGGACTAGAGAGGGGTAGCTATTAATTTTTTTTTTTTTTATCCACAGTCGAGCTCAAATTGAGGTTTACTGTTTGTTTACGATATTTTTGTTACTTAGGCCAGACTTTTTTAATTGCTTGTTTCTCGGAAGCTACTTAACAATCTACTGAGGAGGGAGGGGAAAAAAAAAAAAGAAAAGATTTTTATTTTTCAGCACTTTTCAATTTCTCGAGGACTATGTGGAATCAATACAAGGAAGGAGGAAGGAATAAAAATAAAATTAATTTAACCTACAATTAAATTAAAGTGAATCTGGAAAAAAATTAAATGAATTGAAGAAAACCATTGTCTCTCCACCAGAGGGTGGAAAAAGCTAAAAAAATTATTTTATTTTATTATTTTTTTTAGAACTTCAGCCATTGGTGCTGCGGCGGATCTGAGAAATACCAAAAAAAATAAATTTTGTATTCTTAAAATATGATCGTCGGCGATCCGCGAAACAAGTAATAAAAAAAAGTCTGGCCTTATAGTGATGCAAACACATTAGATGGAGATGGGCCACCATTATATATGTTTTTTTTTTTTTTTGCAAAGATATAATGAGACATATAACACATTGTAAACAGTTTACATGTTAAATTCCAAGTCTTTTTCTGGTAATGATCTTTTTTAGACAGTTTTGTCCAATCAATAGGCTGTACCTACTCACCGTGTGACCATTGGGTACAGGGATTGTGGATAATCCTAATTTGAATGCGTTTGGCTGGGACTTGTACTGGTGTAGTGGGTTAAAAGTCTCCAGAGTGGGTTTACTCTGTGACGATACTAATAGAGTTTTTTTTCTCTAAAAGATATTTTAAAAGATATAGTAGTATTTTACCTGTTCAAAGTGCAGGGTTATGGTTTGGGAAAATCACGCAATAGAAATGTGCTATAAGTGATTTTATAAATGTTCATGCTGTTACGGTTTTCATTCGTGCCTTGGGTTTAAATACAGGCGCATCAGAACATGGCCTTTGCAAATAATGTCTGAGTAAATAATTGCTTTTTTAATTTTATTTTACTCTGGGACTGAAGGCTGTCTGAATCGCCTGCATCCACAGAACAGAAGCAGCAGGAGCCAGTGTGCAGTGTAACGCCTACCACAAACCCACAGGTACGTGTGTGTTCCCTCTGGTGTGTGTCAGCAGTAGTCGTGTTCATGCATGCGTATCGTCTTTGGATTGAGGGAGGAAACCGGAGTACCTGGAGTAAAATCAAGCTGACTCTGGGAGGGCAAGCGGACTCCACTGACCGAACCCATGACCTTCTTGCTGTAAGGTGGCAGTGCTGTGCCACCTTATTTATTATTAAATGAATAAATAAAAGAACGGAAAGCTTCTGTCGCTGCTTCTTATTATACTGGAATCAGGGCTGTGTGAGAATTTGATTCCTCGGTTGCTTCAAATATTCGGCCGGGTGAATAAGGTGCACGATTTTAGCTCTAGATGCTGTCCATCAACACACACTCACACACTCTGGGGTCTTCTGTTTCACAATGTTCATAGTAGCTCTTTCTATTTATGTTCGGTCCTGTGCTGCCACCTGTAGGATGAGAGCAGTACTGCGCGTGATTCTCCTGCACCCGCTTATTGTTGGGTAAGAGCGTGCAGCCTTTTGGGATTTCTGAATATTTGTTAAACGTGTGTGAAGGAGAGAGTGAGTGCGTCCGGTGTATTGTGTTATTTAATTTAGAGTGTAGTGATCCAAGTCTTCTTGTATCCCTTTTGCTCAGGATCACTTTCTTTTTTCTTTTCCTTTTCTTCACCCCTTTCTTATCATGACTCCTCTATAGGAACCTGTCTATTCCTCTGTCTATTCTCCTCCTAGCACCCCACCTCAGTACAAGATGTTTTTCAATCAGGTGAGTTTGTGTTTGCACGTGTGCAGCAAATTTTAGTAAGAAAAATAGTAATAATAAGTAAACCTTTTGCTTAACTGCAATTACTAATAATACATTTGTTTCGATTGGGAAAAACTAGTGAACCGGTGGGCTCAGGTATGAGATTTTGGATGTAGAGGTTAAAGACACACACACACACACACACACACACACACACTGCCCCTTTAAGATTGTGTCCAATCATATTCATGTAGTGCCTGTTTTTAATAGGTACTGCTTATATCTTAAACAGCTTGTTTATACTTCGATTCCCAGTGCTCATCACTACCTACGTCACGCACTTCTGATTTCCTCGTTTAGCAAGGGAGAGGATTATATGTATCCTTTGCTCCGGGAAAAATACAATTTTAAATTCAGTATGGCGTTCTGCTAAATGCACATTTATGTGCATGATCAGTTTTGCATCGTAAAGTTTAAAAATTTTGATGCAATTCTGCAAAAACAAGAACTTTGAGAGCTTCTCTTGCTGTTTATCCGTGACATTTGCGTCAGTTTAACTAATTCTGCAAAGAATAGTTGAAAAACATTCCCCAGATGTCATATCCAAACATACTCATGGGTGTAAAAGATATTATGCTAAGCATTAAAAGGACTTTATAAGCGTTAAGATTTCAGAATGTCTGGCACGGCCCTACACTCGACATACACCTGGGCACACTTGCTGTATTACTGTCTGAACTTTTCACTTTCTCGTATCTCTATGGTCTCACAGATGTAAATGCCTTTAGGCGTACCTTCTCTGCAAAAGTTTTTTTGAAATTGTAAAAACGTGGTGAGTGGCAGGTTTACTTTTATATTTTTCCTATTTGCTCTTCATTAGAGCAAGTGCCTGACTAGAATTGCTTTAATAAAAATAAGGCGAAGCAATAAAAAGACAAAATGGATACATCAGTAGATTAGGTATCTAGCCTGTTTAAAAATATAGTGAGTAAAATGTACTGACATTTCTTTTGAAGTGTAGTGAATAAAGGTATAAACAATTAGGATAACAAAAATAATCAAGTAAAGTATAGATAACTAAATAAAATCAATACTTTTGGTACCAACTCTGGTAGTCAGTTTATTTGTTCCTTCTTAGACCCGGTTAGTAGCAGCTCCTACATTTAGGAGCTACTCTGAGCTAAGCTTCTGGCTTGGATGATTGGTCTTTAGCTGAGCTACAACGTTTAATAAACGTTATTCCATCCTGCGGGCGGTCGTAATGGTTTGGCTCATTGCTGTGTGTTTTATGTGCTATATATAAATTTAATTGTCTTTATCTCATTCCCTTGCTTTGTCTATAGAGAAGTCTTTCATATGAAGCTCAGGAGATTTCCTCACCTACTCAAACCCAACCACATTCACAAGGGAAACATGAGGTAAGTCACACACACGTTACAAAGCGGACACACTGAAATGCATCTGGGTAAAAACAAACAAACAAATGATCTGTTTGTAGGAGAGCTCAGTGGGGGAAGCTGGATTTCATCCACCTGAGCAGAGTGAGACTGAGTCCCGGCCATTTGAGAAGCCAAAGGAAAGCGAGCAGCCAGTCGTCTTGGAGAGGGCCACAGAGGATACGACATCTGACGCTCAACATTCGGTCCCCGAATGTCCGAACAGCCTAGAGAATACAGATCAGGACCTGAACACGCTCTGCCTAAGCAACACTCCCATGTATGAGCAGCTTGGGTTTACATACCATTATGCTTAGTACTAAAATGTCTTCGGAACTGTTAAGAGTAAAAAGCGTAGGTTAGAGGAGTTTGGAGAGAATCGTTACATGTGCAGTGATTGGGCAGAAAAGATGTGAGATCTCTTGCCATGGGTTTCCTGTCCCAAACACCCAGTAATTATTCGAAGATAAAGGTTTTGTGTCATTGGTGTGAAAACCTGCTGGCTTTAGCTTTGCACTTTTGTATTGAGTTGGATGTGGGACTGTGGTAGCCCAGTGCCTGCCACTGTTGGGTCCTTGAGCAAGACACTTAACTCAAGATTGCTTGGACTCGGTTGTTAATTGATAGGATTGTATTAGTTGTATTAGTATGATGTGCTGGATAAGGGGATCTGCTAAATGCCTAGATGGATGGATGGATGGATGAGTGTAAGGTAAAGAGATGGTAGTTAGTTGTAGAGGTAGGGACCAGTGTTTGGCTTTAGGGTTGGAGGCGAGTTGGCCCATGGGTGAGGATTGGGAGTGTAAGATGAGGGCTAGGAGTTGTAGGGATAAGGCATATGTGAGGTTTGGGAGTTAGGGTTAGGGTCAGTATTTATAGATAGTAATGAAGTGTCTTCGTGTGTGTGTGTGTGTGTGTGTGTGTGTGTGTGTGTGTGTAGTTTAAGCTCGGCCGTAGCAGAGCACCGTCGCTCGGTCCGACCGTCACGCCGTACCCGTGGTTCGAGGAACCCGTTGCGCTCCCTTGCAGCACGAGACGACATTTTGCAGGACTTCATGCAATCGCACGATGATCCCGATGCCATGGAAACCAACAAGGGTGAGTTAGGAGATCATTACGGTAACCGCTCCCGCACTGATTTAATATGTCCAGTGATTATAGGAAAAGTAGATAAAGAATAATATATTTAATGGGGGGATATTTAATTTTAAGATATCCTTTCATATTTGTAAACATTTGTATGTCCTCTTTATTACAGGCTGAACGTAAATAGGTTATGGAAGTATATTCAATAGAAATATAAAAGCTTTAACATATTATCTGCATTACTAGTAAAGTTACTAAGACTTTTTTTATAGCTCTAATTGTGCGATGATAATTTGTTATAGTTGGGTAAGAAACAATAATACATTGTGTAATTTTGAACCAGTTATTATATTTTCTTTTATTCACATTAGTTCAAGTCTGTACTAAACCTTATTCGTTTGGTGAAACTACATGCTATGCGAGCTGAACGTTGTCCAAACACCATATTTCACCTAAAGTACAGCACGTTTGCTGACGTTATGTGCCGCCTACTTGTGTTATTTTGACATTAACGTTGTAAACGTGTTTTGTTCCTCAGCTACAAAGAACAACCACAGCTCCAGTACTGCTTTATCCTCCCAAATGAGCAGCGTGCCCTTCAGCAGCCTCATGCTAATCCATGTGAAAGGTAGTGTTTCACTGTCAAAGGGTCGTAGTTTTACCGTTTGTCCTCCCAATAAGACGAGACCTGCTATGTCTCTGTAATGTCTGGTACACACACACACACACACACACAACACAATTATTCATGTGATCTGTTCAAACAACACAATCAGTTGTGTGTAATGATTCTGTGTAATGATTGTACCTTCCACCACAAAAGAAAGTTTTCTTCCTTTTGTCTTACATAGATTGGTGCTTAAGTTTGTGAACCAATTTTTTACATATATACTCAAAAATTAGATTATAAATTATAAATTTAAAATGAATATGAAGAGGCTTACAAGAACTGCTGGGTAATCTGATCCTGTCCGTGCTCCATCACCGTCAGTGTGTTTTGGCACTCTTGGGTGACCATACACCCCACTGAACAGTCAATGTGGGGGCACTCTTGTTCAGTTTAACATGCTTCTGTTCACTCCATGAATATATCGCTTACTGCTTAATCAGTATAATTGAGTTTGCATCTCATTTGCATAATCAAATGACTTTTTTTTCCATTTGCTTTTCTAATGATCTTGTTTAATGAATACAATCAAATGTTTCTTTTTTATCGCTTCTTATTCATTTTGAAATATCCCCTCATTTTTGTGAGCAGGGTATGAGCTAATCAGTCAGTCAAGACAGAAATACAGTGTTCGAGTTGGTCATTGATTTTTTTTGAGGAAAGCGCTGTAATCCACTCAAGACGCTTGAAACGACCTGGGGTCATTGGATTTTATTTATATCTTAATGCAATTCAGAGTCACGTGAAGCTGGGACCTATTCGGCAGCAAAAGTTGTAAGGGCACAGAAGCGCACCCACTGGGACAATTTTTAGGGGCACCACTTGACCTAACTCTTGACCTATATCTTTGGAATGTGGGAAGAAACCCACTTTGAGTCCAGTCCAGAATTTGAAGCTGGTAGCTCACAGCACCAGTGTTTCCATGCCATTAATAGGGTTTTGGAAAAACCTTATTTTGTGTTTCAAGATTAAGGATGAATATTCTAGTCTGATATCAGATATGGATTCTTTTTAGTAGCTGAGTTTATTTTGTTTATAACTGTGCTAATGTCACTGTTTCCTGACATTGTGGGTTTTTGCTCTTGGTACCAGGATGCAGACGAGTGCAGGTGCGCTTAGTGGAGCCAGTAGCTTCCTCTCTGAACAGCGGTGACTGCTTTGTCCTCATCACCCCAGCTGGGTGCTTCCTCTGGACGGGTCAGCTGTCCAACACTAGTGAGAGGGAGAAGGTATGCTTACCATGAAGGCTAATCAGTCACTCAATACCACTTTTTGCCATATCAAATTCAAATACTTGCATTTGGATACCTAGTGCTGATACTGAGTATAATAATGACTTTTAATGCTTTACTGTGACTTTCATAACGTTTTATTTTTGTAAGATGTCGCTCATTTTCTGACTATAACAAAATGAAACCTACATCACGTGCTTGGATCATTTAACATTTATCTGTGATAAACATTCATATATACAGTCGATTCCGGTTAATAGGACCACCGGATAATGGGACCAGCCGCTTATTTTGACCGAATACTAAAGAACCAAAACAAATCCTATTCTATTTGTATAATGTTATTTTCTTATTTGGACCAAAGAACGTGAGAGGAAATAAGAAATATGTAATATCCGTGGTTACCTGCCACCTACAGGTCTTTGCCTAACATTTCCATTTACTACAAAAGAAGCCACAAGTCGCCACTTGAAAAGTGCGTCAGATCACACTGGATAAGTTCTTCAAACGTTGACTGGAATTTTGTAAGAACTTGTTTTTTACAGTATTATACTTCGCATGTTGAGTACCTATACATTGTGTTGTAGATCGTTTCAAAAAACTTGTTTGCAAATTTATTTTACAATAAACAAACTTCGTAAGCAACAGTAGTTTTCGTTTGTACATTCGCTGTACGTGTAAATCGCACAATAAAGGATTTTTTATTTATAAACATTTAATATGTTCCATAGCATGTCCCGTCTTTTAACATGGCATGTTCGTGTAATCGGATCAGCCAGTTATTTGGACCAAAACGATCACGTCCCGATGTGGCCCCATTAACCCGGATTCCACTGTACTAAAATATTTCCAAATTGCTGACTGTTTCTTCAAGGTTACATTGTTGTAAATTGGTATTAGGTATACTGTATCGGAGTAATTCTATAAATATATGAGTACAGTATTGGACCCGATACTGGTAACGGGATCAGTGTGTCTCTACTTTTCACTGTTCATCTTTTTTATTCTTGTAAACCCTTTGGAATTAAAAATAGTAGTTTGATTTGCATGTTATTGGTGCTATGTGGGATGGCAAGAAAGTTGCATTGTTGTTTATTTAAAGTCTGTCACAGTCTGACTGGGCTTTTATATATTACATGTACAGCATATAGCAGACGCCTTAATCCAGAGTGATTTACAATTTATACAGTTATACAATCCAAGCAATGGTGGGTTAAGAGGCCTTGCTTAAGAACCCAACTGTGGCAGCTTAGCAAATGTGGGAATTGAACCCTGGCCTGTGAAGTCTACAGGTCCTGTACCTTAATTACAGACTGTGGTAGTAGGCTACCACAGTCTGTAATTAAGTTCGTGGATAGAGTACGTATGAAATAAAAAAATACTTTATGCATTAAATATTTTAGGTCCAAGAGATGCTGAACATATTGGTACTGCTATTGACAAAATCCCAAAAAAATATGAAGATATCTTTTTTTTCCAAATTTTTAGGGAATAATGAATTCGTATCAGGGTAGCCCTTTATCACCTGTACCTAACTAGAAGCTAATGCTACGAAAATATGAAATCAGAATTCAGACTTTAACCCAATCAGTACGCTGTGGTTTGGCCTAAAGAGGAGTGCTTATGCTAGAAATTCCAGAATTATCCATAATTCCTCCTCACGTTTGGGTGAGTTCTGTACTTTCCATGCAGCTGTAGCTTTAGTTTCTCTGCTCCTATTTATCTGAGCTAGCTTTAGTGATTATGGGATATTGACTCTCTGTTCAAGGCTTATGCCATGGCCTCGCTGGTTGTGGCTCAGCGGGATCTGGGGTGCCATGCAGGAGAGGTCGTACATCTGGAGGAGGGAGTAAATGCAGACAGCGTTCAGGCTACAGAGTTCTGGAAATTCCTTGGTGGAAAAACATCTTATAGAGGTGACACTCTGGACACACTCATAATGCTCTTAGGAATACTCGTGTTATATACTGTAACACTCTGGTTGTTGTGCAGGCTGGGCCGATGATGACCAGCTGTATGAGACGGCGATTTCCGAGTCCAACTGCGTGTACGTTCTACAGGGAGACCGACTCGTCCCACATGAGCAGTGCTGGGCCACGATGCCGAACCTCGCTCTGCTTGAGTCCTCCCAGGTTATTCCTTACAGCACATACTCGCTCAGATATGCTCATTTTCATAGCTTGCTCCTGCAAAGTCTATAACCTGTGTGGCTCTGAGTGAGAAGTGTTGGGAAATGTAGGGAAAAAAATGTGGTTGTGGTAATCATAGTTTTTGTTTTACATTTATACCATTTAGCAGACACCCTTATCCAGAGCGATTTACAATTTAAGCAATTGTGGGTTAAGGGCCTTGCTCAGGGACCCAATTGTGGCAGAGGTGGGACTTGAACCCTGGACCTGCTGGTTCATAGTCCAGTATCTTAACCACTAGGCCACCACATTGTTTTCATTTGCTGTACTTCACCCAATTAATCAAAATTTAATTATTGTCACTGTAACATACAAAAAAAAACAACCCACATATATAATAGTAAAAACAAGGTCAAACAGAAATAACTCTTCATTTTGGGGCCTGTGACGAGCTAGTGGTTAAAGAACTGGACAATGGACCAGAAAGACCACCTCTGCCTCAGTTTACATTTACAGCATTTAGCAGACGCCCTTATCCAGAGCGACTTACAACTTATACAGTCTTACAATTGAAGCAATGGTGGGTTAGGGGTTTTGCTCAAGGACCCAATTGTAGCAGCTTGCCAGAGGTGGGATTTGAACCCTGGACCTTCTGGTCCAGAGTCCAGTACCTTAGCGCGTAGGCTACCACAGTCCCAGGTGGGTCCCTGAGCAAGGCCTTTCAACTCACAAGTGGCTCTGGATAAGGGCTTCTGCTAAATGACATAGAATAAAACAGTGATATCAGTTTAATCTTTTAATGAGACTGCACTAAAGATGTGACACTTTGACACAATGTAAGGTAGTCCGTCTACAGCTTGTGTAACAGTGTAAATTTGCTGTGCCCTCAAAATAGCTAAAGTTACTAAGCCATTAACGTCTACACAGCTGTCAACAAAAGTGAGTAACCCTAAGTGAAAATGGATAAAACGTGATTAAAAACATGACTGTTTCTTAGACTCTGCTGTTCGATTTTGGCACCGAGCTCTACCTCTGGCACGGGAAAGGCGTTTCTCCCAGCGAGAGGAAGTTAGCGCTGCAGTTAGCTCAGCAGGTCTGGAGTGGAGGTTATGATTATAGTAACTGCAGGATCAACCCCATCGACCCCTTCAGCACCAACCCCCAAATTCAGAGGTGAGTTAAAAACTTTGATGTCTGTAACGTTCATGGGTGGAAACGATTAATGCTGAGACGCCATTTGAATGTGGCTTTAGGCAGGGCGTTGGCCGACCACCCTGGGCTCTGTTTGGTCGTGTGTACGAGCAGAATGAGACTCTACTGTTCAGGATGAAGTTTGCCGATTGGACCGAACAGATGGTTCACAGGAATTCTCCCGTGCAGGAGGTGAGCAGAACTTTAACGTACAAGTTCATGCCATTTAATTACAATAAAAAAATCTTCAGTGTTGTAGAACGATATTAGCTACAGGTGTCCTTAGCAGTGTGAATTCTGGTGTGAGTCCAGACCCTCCTGTATGACCCTGACCAGAATAAGCAGGGGTAAAACAGGAGGCGTAGATTGGATTGTCATTTTAGGCAAAACTTTTTTTTATTGCTTGTTTTGCGGATCCTCCAACGATCATATTTGAAGAATACCAATTTTTTTTTCTTTTTTGGGTATTTCTCGGATCCGCCACAGCACCAATGGTTGAAGTTAAAAAATAAAATAATATATATTATATATATATATATTATATATATATATTTTTTTTTTTTTTTTTTTTTTTTTTTTTTTTTTTTTTTAGCTTTTTCCGCCCTCCGGTGGAGAGCCAACCGTTTTCCTCAGTTCATTTAATTTAATTGTAGGTTAAATACATTTTATTTTTAAATATTTTTTTTTTCTTCCTCCTTCCTTGTATTGATTCCACATAGTCCTCGAGAAATAAAAAAGTGCTGAAAAATAAAGATTTATTTATTTATTTTTCTCCCTCCTCAGTAGATTCTTAAGTAGGGACATCCGAGGAACAAGCAATTAAAAAAGTCTGGCCTTACCATTTAATTATGTCATTGCTTTCACCACAGGCTCCTTGTCATACAGCCTGTCCAGTTGACTGGTGGTCATGTGATGCCAAAGCCCTGTATGCTGGAAAGTGTGTGTCCGGGACTGAACCTATCATTTTGGAAGGTGTGGACATACAGAGAGGTCGGGATTTGGTTATTCTCTCCGATGGCCAACAGATGGAGTTGAGCACGGTTGCTGTAGACTGTTGGCGTGTTGGTGCTGGAGACGTCTGCAGAGCGGCTCCAGAGAGCATCGGGCAGTTAGACGAGGACAACACGTACGCTTTATCCTGGACCTACCGCCTCAGTGCCATTGGTGAGTGCTTAGGCTATGGGATTTGTAATATGTGGAAGTTTTACACCATTTCATAAACACTTTAAAGGGTCTGTTTAGCAAAAATGGAATGTACACAATCTTCATGTTCTCCTACCACAGACAGTCAGCCCAATCAAAGCCTGGCCAAAGAACGCTCCGCCCTCTTCATCTGGCATGGACGCCACTCACAGGTCAATGGGCACCAGTTGTCGCTGCCATCATCTACTCGGAATAAGCCACGGGTCCTTATTAAAGATGGGGAGGAGCCGGCCTGCTTTCTGCAGCTCTTCCGAGGATCCTTGGTCATTCACAGAGGAGAAAGAAGAAAACGCCCAGGTGAGAATCAGTTCAGAATCCTTCTCAGTATTACCTTTATCAAACCAAAGCTTTTTTTTTTTTTTTTTTTTTTTTGGCTGTTAAGCCGTTGACCCCTTTTTAAAGACAGACTCTATTTATGAGAGTTTGATTATGCTTTAGAGGGCTGCCGGATGTTCTGCCTGAGGGGCGCCGTCCCGTTAGAAGCTAGCCTGTTGGAAGTGAAGTGCTGCAGCTCTAGCCTGCGCTCGCGTGGTTCTTTGGTCCTTCTAAACAGCCAGCAGGGGGCGCTCTACCTGTGGCACGGCAGCAAGGCCCACGGTAGCGCACGCCAGGTGGCCAAGCACGCCGTCCAGCAGCTCGTGCATACGTGAGAATCACCTGAACTGCACACTCATTACGAAATCCCGTACCGGCTCGGGTTACAGGTTCAGATCACAGGTGTGCTGTTTGTATCAGGTGTCCTCCTGAGATGGGGCTGAGCAAAGGCAGCAGTCTGAAAATCCAGGAAGTTGAAGAGGGGGCGGAGCCTGCTGAGTTCTGGAAAGCAGTTGGTTCTCAGGACAGGAAATCCTACGACTGCATGCTACAAGGTAACAACGTCTGGAATGCAGAGACTGGATCAGTGAGGATGTACAGTACAGTAAGATTCATTACTCTGTCACTTTCAGATCCCGGCAGGTACAGCTTTACGCCCCGCCTCTTTCACCTGAGCGCCCAATCAGGAATATTTAAGGGGAATGAGCTGCTGTGCTCATATCAGGCTACTGGTGTCGTTACTGCAATGCCGTTCGTTCAGGAATGCTTATACTCGGTGTCACAGCCTGGTGAGAGCAACGTGCGTCGTGTTTTGCAAAAGTTTGTGCACCGCTAATCAAATGACAGGACAAACAACTGTTTTTGAAATTAACCGTATCAAGTCGGTTACACTCATTGGCCATTTTATTAGGTACACCTCCTTGTTCACTAATGGTCATTTTTATTCATTCCAATTAGCATAAAGAATTAAATTGTACTTCTGTAATTACAGACTAGAGACCATCTGTTTCTACGTGCTTTGTTTGTTCTCTTTACTTTGTTCTCTAATGGTCAGGACCATTACAGGACCGGCACAGATCAGGTACTGTTTGGGTGCAGGATCATCCTTGGCACTACACTGACACTGATGTTATGGTCATGTGTTATGCTGGATCAGACACAGCAGTGCTGCTGGAGATTAAAAAAAAAAAAACCCACAGTCCACTTTTAGATGCATCTACCATATTGATCCACCTTGTAGCATCGGTACTCGCAGGATGATGGTGGCTGAACATTTTTGGTTGGAGGATTATTATTAGTCCAGCAGTGACACTTGATCTTGCATGAACTCCAGAAAGTCAGATGTAGTCACTAATTGGATCAACAGGTTTACATGCACTATGTAATCTAATAATGGGAAACCTTTCTTGACTTGGGCAATAACTGGATTTCTATTTTACAACCAGCCAATAATCTCACAGAAGTAGTGCCGTATACATGAAACTTTAGTATGTACATAATGAAATTCACAATTTCCTAGAATTGGACAGGTGTGTAAAACGTTTGCCAAATTTGTCTTTCTATCCAGCACGTTGTAGTATATCTTTTAACTTCTGTTGTTCAGAAAACCAGCATGTTGATCAGGGGTGCCAAATCTTTTGCACAAGACTGTACAAATACTCTAGAAGTGGCACTCAAGTGTTATCCGTAACCCATAAATTGAGCTGAACCTTTTCTATGCAGCTCTGTTCTTATTGGATAACTCACTGGAGGTCTATCTATGGCAGAGCAGCACTGTTCCAGGTTCACAGCGCCCCCACTGGGACATGGAGAGGAAATGTGCCATGGAGACAGCACTTCAGTACTGTAAAGGTAAGGGATTACAGCTCTTCCCCAAATACAGTCGAATCCGGTTAATAGGACCACCGGTTAATGGGACCAGCCGCTTATTCGGACCAAATCCTAAAGAACGTGAGAGAATAAGAAAAATAAGCCACAAGTCGCCACCTAGCGATCAGCGATTTATGGGAGGATTTTTGTGCTCTCCGGAAGAATTTATGCTTTTATCAAAGGTCAGGAAATTTGAAAAGTTGTGTTGACAAGAGCAAAACCAGCGGCATGTGAACACGCCCACCACTTTCTTTCCCACAACGAAGCACCCAGTAGCCACCAGCATGGTTATCGGATGCATCTGCGTTTCCGCTTTTCACCGAATTGAAGTCAAGTGTAAACAAGTGTCCAGCAACACGTGCAAGGAATTCCATCAGAACTCTTTAGTCAGTAAACTGTGCGTGTCTCGACTCCCCTGCCAAAATGCCATGGCGGGGCTTGACATTAGCTAAAAAAAATTGGTGTCCTGGATAAGATCAAGCAAAAACCATCAAACACTAGTCAGCGTCGGTTGGTGGAAATTATCGGCTTCGCAAAGTTCGTAATTAACAGTACTTCTTGTTTGTACGTTCGCTATACGTGTAAAGAGCACAATAAAGGTTTAATAAACATTAAATGTGTTACATAGCACGTCCTGCCTTGTAACATAGGGCATGTTCGTTTAGTCAGACCAGCCGTTTATTAGGACCAAAGCGATCGCGTCCCGATGTGGTCTGATTAACCGGAATCGACTGTATTATCATTATTTATTTTTTTAAGATTTTATTTGTAAATTATGGTGGAAAATAAGTACTTGGTCAATAACAAAAGTTCAACTCAATTCTTTGTAACATAACTTTTATTGGCACCAGTGCCAAACCTTTATTAATAGCGGTGAAATGTTTCCTGTTTGTCTTCACCAGGTTTGCACACACTTGCAAACTTTAGACGGGACATGTACTGGCTTAAGCAGGGGGACACAGGGGGATTTGAGTCCCTCGCTGCGTAGTGTTTCTGATGGTAGCCTTTGTTACTCTGGTCCGAGCTCTCTGCAGGTCATTCATCAGGTCCCTCCGTGTAGTTCTGGGACTTTTGCTTACCGTTCTCATTATCATTTTGACCCCACAGGATGAGATCCCCAGATCAAGGGGGATTATCAAGGGGGATTATCAAGGGGGGTTATCAAGGGGGGTTATCAAGGGGGATTATCAAGGGGGATTATCAAGGGAGATTATCAATGGTCTTGCATATCTTTCATTTTGTTACAATTGCTTCCACATTTATTCATACCAAACTGCTTGCCTGTTGTAGATTCACTCTGTCTGTCATTCAGTCTGATGCAGGTCTACAATATTCTTCCTGGTGTCTTTCAACAGCTCTTTGGTATTGGTCATGGCAAAGTTTGGACTGTTTGAGGCTGTGTACAGGTGTCTATTATACAGATATATAGGTCAAACGGGTGCCATTGATACAGGTAACGAGTGGATGACAGAAGAGCTTCTTAAAGAAGAAGTTACAGGTCTGTGAGTGCCAGAAATCTTGCTTGTTTGTGGGTGGCCAAATACTTATTTTCCACCATAATTTACAAATAAATTATTTTAAAATCCTACAATGTGATGCCCTGGATTTTTTTTTCTTATAAAATCCTTAGGCAAATCCATATAAATTCTTATAAAATTTGTATAATTCCATATCCAAAAATCATTCGTTACCTCCGTTATAAAAATTATCCGTTATATGCACATAAAGTTGAATATGCAATTGGTATAAGTAATAAAAAGACTGCTTATTAAACAGTTTAAAACTGCTTATGAGCATCTTATGTCTTTATAAGCAATGTGAAAACTAATGACAGAGTGGAAGCAAAGTTTAATCCTGGTGTTCTGTTACATCTGTGGTTGTTTTAACATGCACAAACAAATATCTGACTATGAAAAGCTCATCATGCTACTCTGGTTAAACTGGATGTCTTTGTCCTCCCAACGTTTCTTCCTTGCCACTGTCACCCTAGGCTTCCTCAATTTGGGAAATATAAGAAATATAATAATGAATCACTGTAAAGTAAATAATTTTGACTTTACTTTGACAAACCTTGGGCACAACATAAAGTGTGCAGGACATTGTACTAAAGGTTAGAGAACAAGTCTCAGCATTGGATCTCAAATGGTCTGGCAACAGCCTCAAAACCATGTTGATGCTGCTTAAAACCTGACCTGTAAGATACAATTCCCCTAAATAAATTATTACTGAATACAAAAAGTCTTGATATTTGACATGGAAGGGGAGAAGTAAATAAAGACGAGAAGTAAAGCTCCTTGTTCAGATGAATCCACTGAGGCCCTGAAAGCTAAGCTAGATAGAAATAACCTCTTTATACATGGAGTGCCGGAAGAAGCCGAAGGGCCTTACCTGTTGGAGTTTGTGACTCGCCTAATACAGTCAAGGCTAAGGGCTTGAAGACAAGGAACAAAAGACATCTGAGTAGATAGGGTGTTGATTAGATCAGTTTCTCAATGGGGGATGCTAATTAAATTAGTTTCTAAATTAAATTAGTTTCTCTCAAAGGGAACAGGGATTGCGTGGTATAAAAAAAAAATTTTAAGCAGCTTTAGGGCTGGGTATTGAAGCCTAGTTCTGATTCAGAACCAGTTTCAAAAGTCCAAGAATTGAGTGAGAGAATACGAAAAGTTTGTGAAAAATCAGTTCTAAAGGAGGAGCAGAGGTTAAGAAATGGGTGTATGAAGAGCTGTACGAAAGGTTGGATACTAATGAAGTTGAAAAAAGGACTTGTACTGCTTGGCTAGACAGAGGAATCGATCGGGGTGGGATGTACAGCAGGTTAGGATGATAAAAGATGCAGATGGGAATATGTTGACAATGTGTACTCAATTATTGGACTTGGACTTTTATGTTGAGAAGGTGGAAAGAATACTTTGAGGAGTTGATGAATGAAGAAAATGGATGATGTGGCGATTGAGAATCAGGCAGTGCCTCAGATTAGCAAGGAGGAAGTGAGGGATGCGATAAAGAGAATGAAGAGTGAAAAGGCAGTGGGACCAGATTATATACCAGTGGGGGCATGAAAATGCTTAGGAGAGATGGCAGTGGAGTTATTAACTACATTTTTAACATCTTGGAAGGTGAGAGGATGCCTGGAGAATGGAGAAGTAGTGTAATGTTCCCAATTATTAAGAATAGAAGTGATGTGCAGAGCTGTACAAATTACAGAGGCATAAAGTTGACCAGCCACAGCATGAAGATCTGGGAAAGATTAGTGGAAGGGAGGCTGAAAAATAAGGATTTGTGAGCAGCAAAATGGCTTCATGCCATGAAGACAGTAGTGAGAACTGCTATGTTGTATGGCTTGTAGACAGAGGCACTGCCAAAAGGGCAGGAGATGGAGCTATAGGTAGCAAAGATGAAAATGCTGAGATTTTCTTTAGGTGTGACAAGGATGGACAGGATCAGGAATTAGTTCATTAGATAGTTAGTGAAGGTAGGATGTCTTGAGAAGAAGTTAGGGAAGCAAGATTGAGATGGTTTGGGCATGTGCAGAGGAGGGATGAGGATTAAGTTGGGAGAAGTGTGCTAGGTATGAAACTGTTAGGCAAACGAAAAAGAGGTAGGCCAAAGAGAAGGTGTATGGATGCTGTGGAGGACATGCAGATGGTTGGTGTGGCAGAGGGGAATGTTCATGACAGGGAAATATGTGGTGATCCCTGATGGGACTTTCCAAAAGAAAAAGTATGCAGAGAAGCAGATAAACTACTGTGTAGAACTACAAAGTGCATATGTATGGTAACAAACTACTAAAATGAACAATGAATGTAGAAACAAGAGGATTGAATTAATAAAGTGATTGGTGAGTTTGGCTTTGCTATATATTGTGTAGTGTACAAGTATGGTATTTAGTAAGTTTTTTGGATAATGAAAGATTGCATACCATGTTACTATATTTGAGTTTATTTGAGTATATATTTGACTAATATGAGTTTAAATAGAGTATTGTTTTCATTCCTTTCAGATGAGATGTCAAGGGGTCTAAGTCGACTGAAGAATTTGAGCCTGGGGTTGCAAGCCGAAATTCATGATCAAGATGTTTCACTGGATTCTCTGCTTAATACAGTGGACTCTATGGAAGGCAAAATAAGTGCTACAAACTGCCAGCTCAAAAAACTGAAATAGATAGTAGTGTTCTGTATTTTCCAAGAGCTGTACTGGATCACCTAAGTAGTGACCAATAACACTATGTAGAAGATTTTGTGACTATTTTTGGGTATTATTTGGCCAATGGTATGTTAAGTAAATCCCCCCAATTAAAAGTTCAGATGCTTCGAAAGCAAGGGAGAAAGAAAAAAAAAGAGTCTTAATTGTTTTATTAGTGGCACAAAATCACTTGAAACTTGTTTACATTTTCTGTTGACTCCTCTACGAGTTAGTTGGTGTGGTTTTTGTGGTGCCTCATTCTGAAAATGTAAGTAAAATCTAAACTTCTACATAGGCATGTTCCAATAGTAGAAAAGATGCATCAATTAATGAGACCCCTAGATTTACTTTTATATTATAATAATTTACAGCAAAGGTCATGTATCCTTTCTTTTGGGCTCAGTGAGTTGGA
>JAVSBV010119608.1:6993-19440 GCA_033117975.1 Parotocinclus spilosoma | reverse complement strand
TTTGGTCCAAATAAGCAAATAACATTACACGTATATAATAGGATTTGTTTCGGTACTTTAGAATTTGGTCCGAATAAGTGGCTGGTCCCATTAACCGGTGGTCCAATTAACCAGTATCGACTGTATATAAAATTACTTTAAAATACATGTTCACTCAAAAAGAATCGTCATTTAATACACACAATAAATCACTATTGTTTTGGAAGGCTTTTACTGTGTTTGGATGTTAAAAGAAAAATACTCAGCTCCAAGGAAAAAAAGCTTGAAACCACTGCTCTAATCAACATGGATACATAAAGCAGTGAATGAAGCATGCAATTTCTTGCTGATCTACAAGTCACTTTGATGCCAACGCGCACAGACAAGGCTTGTTTTTCTAGATCAGATTCTTTTCATTCGAGAGCAGAGGCGCATAAAACCTAAAACTGTATCTCTTCCTAAGCTATTGTTTCCCAAATTGGTGTGCAAATATTATTAGAATCTTACAAAATGGTGTAAATACTTTGTTTGCTGACCAAAAATAGGACATAAAAATGTTGAATGGCTACTGGGCATGTTGACTTATTTTATTAACATTAGAGATGAGCAGCTCCACTTAACCATTAATTATGTCTTTTACATTTATTTCCATCACAGTTTATGTCTGTTAAAATACAGTCGATTTCGGTTAATAGAACCACCGGTTAATGGGACCAGCCGCTTATTTGGACCAAATCCTAATACAGACCAAATACTGCCACGTAAAGGTCTTTGCCTAACATTTCCATTGACTACAAAAAAAAAGCCACAAGTCGCCACTTAGCCAGTTCTTGTTTGCACGTTCGCTATACGTGTAAGTCGCACAATAAAGGTTTAATAAACATTTAATATGTTACATAGCACTTCCCGTCTTGTAACATAGGGCATGTTTGTTTAATCGGACCAGCCGGTTATTAGGACCACAACAAGCGCGTCCCGTTGTGGTCCCATTAACCGGATTCGACTGTATTCTGTATTTTATTCTCTATGATGATCGTTAAGTTCAATTAATTACAAACGCAGTGGCGTTAGGGATGCCGTATAGATGGTATCATTCCGCTTGGGACTGTGATCGTGTCCCGTTAACGTCCATTCTGTTTCACAGAGCATAACGAGGTCGTTAATTGGCATATGGATGATATTGTGTAATGAAAACACAACAATAATGAGTGAGCGTTGAGAATTGTAGCTGCTGCTGTGTGTCTGATCAGAACTCAGAACATGAAATAGTGCGTCTTTTTTATCTATCGGTATGGCTGTGTGTGTGTGTGTGTGTGTGTGTGTGTGTGTGTGTAATCTGCACATTCAGGTCAGTTATTCTCTGTCAGTCTCTGTATGCTGGCTGATTGACAGCTGCAGTGATGCTCCCTCGAGGCTATTCAACCCCCAGTCTCTCTCTCTCTCTGTCTCTCTCTCTGTCTCTCTGTCTCTCTCTGTGTCTTTTATTTCTGTCCAGACATAGATGCAGAGAGAGCGAGAGAGGCAAGAGGCCAAAGATGAACATCCATCACGTCGTCTATATTCGACGGAACGCGCTTAAGAACGGTCCTGAGTGGATGCAGGCTGCTGCAATCCAGCATAGCTGCCATTCAGAATTGCTAATGCGTGCCCTGCCAAAAATGGACGTCCATCCTCCGTGTTTATTTCAAATCATAGATAGGATCACATTTTCATAATAGCTGAACACCAGATTCATGAAGCAAAACAGCAAATTAAATTAAGTTTTGATACCCCTCAGTAACGGCCTAGTTGTTTCCAGATCAACTTCGTTTCCAAAACAGATATAGGTCTAAAATTGCAACTCGACGACTTCACCAAAAGAAAACGAAACCACGGAAACAATGGGAAGGATGGAAAAACCCCTCCAAGAAGGAAACCTGACACAGATTGTGCCAAAAGATGTTGGTTGTGCCCAGCGAGCTGTGTCTGACGATAGATGGCGGTGTAAACAAAATGGGATGGTATGAAAAAGTAAAAGAGATTAAAGAGTTAGAGATTCAGAAACTCTCCAAATTTATAAGTCTAGGCTAAAAACATTCTTATTTACTCAGCCTTTCAGTTAGATTTAGACTAGGAAGCACGGTTCGGGTTCGGCTCTTGCCTCGTGGCTGTGTTACCTTTTGGTTCTCACCCTTTAGCTATGCTGCTATAGTAGTGCTGCCGGAGTTTTTATACTGCACATGACATCAGTGATTAATAATAAACTCTGTGCTCCTAACCCATAAGTAACTACATTTTCTCTTTTCTCTCCGAAGAGATGTTTCGGTACCAGTTCCAGCACCACACACTTAGATGTTCCTCCACCTCAGCATCACCTATACTGGTCTCCATCAACAGAACCCAGTCCCACCACAGGGCAGGAACTCCCTCAGTCATTTAGTCACTAAGAGACGATGTGTCTCCAAGAACCTCCCACTGAGGACCAAGTTTTTGGAATTGATCTACAACTCAATGTATAGGTACTCAGCATGCAAAGCATAATATTGTTAAAAATTCCACATTCCACAGTTTTGGGGCCATTAAACAGAAAGATCTGCCACCGGCAGTGACCCGTTTGTATTTTGGGACCTCCAGGAGACCAGTGTCAGAAGACTTGAGTGTTCGGCTCGGGTTATAAGGATGCAAAAGTTGTGATAAATACCCCGGGGCCAGACTATTAAGAGATTTGTAAACCAGGAGGAAGATTTTAAACTGTATTGGCAGTGGGACGAGTAACCAGTGAAGTTAATGGAGGATTGGTGTAATATGAGCTGATTTTTTAGTATGAATAAGGACCTGAGCAGCTGATTTTTGAACATATTGGAGAGACTGTATAGTTTTGTTATGTTCCACAGTTCTACTAAGGATTTTTTATGGTAATTTGGCCACTCTGTGGTTCTACTGTCAGATTACCCAGTACATTTTTCCTGGGATGGGAAACATAAGCTTAACATTCCTTAAATCAAGTACCCTCCAGTCCTGAAATAGTTCAATATTGCACTGGGTTGCCTGATCATGCCACTGTCCTCATTTAATTTCATTTCATTTATTAAATTTGACAAGGCAGGACACAACAGCATAAAAACTATTTTTAAGCAGTGTCAAATATTAACAATCAATATCACACACAAAAACGGTGAACTTCAAATCGTTACCATAAAATAAGAAAAACTAAATAAATCACTTAAGAAATAATTTAAGAGCACGAGGAATAAAAGAGAGTTCATGTCTCTTCGTTTTGCTCACAGGTACTACTCCTGTGTTTGGAAGCACTTTTTTTCAGAATTTGAGCTTCAAAACTGTTCAAATGATGTCCCTAGTCCGATCAGATGCTCTTGACCTTAATAAAACTGAAACTAAATTGAGCAACAAGGTTTAATTGTAGCTCAGCCACCATAGCATCCATTCCAGCTGGCATATATAATCCCTTCACCTCACCACCTCACGTCTTCCTTCCAGTCTCCCATGCCTGATACACCTCTAGTAGGAGGTGTCAAGGAGATACCTCGATCAGATGCCTGGACCATCTCGACTGGCTGCTTTTGTCACACCGAGCTCCTCCTGTAGGCCACTGAGGAAAAGCTTATTTCAGCTGCTTGTATCCACCATCTTCTTCTATCAGGTAGTACCTAGAGCTCATGTCCATTGGTCAGGGTAGGGACATGATTGGTAGGTTTAGCGCTCCCTCTTCACCACTATGGTCCAGTAGAGGGACGGATTACTGCCAGTGCAGTCCCTAATTCCATCGTCACAAACAAGAACCTGAGATGGTTGGCCTCCTCCATTTGGGGTGGGATGGGATGGGATGGGATTAACCGTACAGTCGCAGCCGACTCTCGGTCAATTGGTGGATCATGGATCTCCACACAAATTTCTGTCCTTCATCCATGTGATCCATGAAGTATTTGGGCAGGATAGTGGAGTCGTTTGAGATTGCTTTCTCCCGCAGCTGTTTCCAGTTACACGGCTGGGGTGTTTTGCATACGCAAGTCAATGACAATTTGGAGATGCCAATTAACCTAGCACACATGTCTTTGGAGTACCCGGAGTAAACCCCCCGCAGACACAGGGAGGACATGCAGACTCCACACAGAAAGGACCCAGGCCGCTCCACCCTGGGAGTGCCACCCCACCGACCACCCCGTGCCGCCCCCATTCGGGGTATGTTCTCACAAATACTGAAGCCTCCTATCTATGAGGAAAAGTTGTGTACATGATGCTAAGATAATCCTTGGCCAAGCTGCAAACAAAGGCAACATTTCTTTCCTTTGCGTTCCTGCATTCATTTCGGGACGTCTGAGTTTCGTTCTTTACACTTATTGGGGTTTTTTTGGTGCTTCTCCTGTACTTTGTTTTTGGAGAAAGCGTGATGCGGTATTACCAAAGAACGTAAAGAGAAGGTTTGTCAGTTGATTATTTATATACTTTGCTGTTTTGATTGTATAGCGTTTTTATTATTGAAATAAAATGGTGCTCTGTATGACATTGTATACGTTGGCATGGTGGAGAAATAGATCTCCATCCACAGCCAAGAAGCAGTCGTGACTCCCAGGTTGTTCCCAGCCTTCTCCATACTGTAGGATAGAGCCTGATTACTCTGAGGTTCCAGTCACAAACCCAGAGGTCGATTGTTCAGCCAGTACAAAGGATGGATCACACTGAAAGCTTCTAGTTTAGTTCTCCAACATCTTCAACCAGGTGGCATGGTTATGGTAGACAAGGGCTTCCCAGTTCAGGATGTTTTAGCTGACGGAGAGCTGCTGAATATTTTATCTGTTGATGGGCAGTTCATACAGGAGGAACCAAACTAAAAAATAAAATGACTTTAGTCATCCCAGTAGAGAAGTCTTTATAATGGTTTCAAATGAACTGGTTACCCTGATCAGCCAGTCACCAAGGAACCAAGTGGTGCCCAGTTCTTCTTATTATAATTACACTTTATTTTCTTCAAA
This sequence comes from Parotocinclus spilosoma, assembly GCA_033117975.1. NCBI lineage: Eukaryota > Metazoa > Chordata > Actinopteri > Siluriformes > Loricariidae > Parotocinclus > Parotocinclus spilosoma. Next base: position 14,491 of record JAVSBV010119608.1, on the reverse strand, counting down.
ATGAAAGGTAAAGTCACAATATGTTGTCTATATTAATGTCTGTTTTGTTATAGAAGCCACATTTTATTCGTTCCTTTGTTGACATTTTGAATCAGCACCAGTTCAAACGTCGTTGTGCTACAAAGCAGCGTCGAGTCCGGTCCTAAATTTAAAATGGGAACAACACTTGAAACATTTGAAACTGGGAGGATTGAGTCGTTACAATATTTTTCCACCAGTAGGACCAGTAGGTCCATTCACACCAAAACACAAACACGTTTCTGGAAGTGGTTTATTTCAGGACTGAATCACAGAACCGTTACACAAATCTCACACAACGTTGGGCTAAACTTACATAAACACTGAAGTGTGCGTTCATACACGTACACACCCGCGCTGGGAATTGTGTTGTTGTCAGTGCGTTATAAAAATCGTGGTCCTGATTGTGATGAAAAACACCCAGTTCTGTCTTCCAGAGTTTTTTCCCCCTCATGCTGTAAATAATTGCTTCCCACCACCTCTTATCTCAACCAAAATATGATAAGAAAGTATAATAACTGTTAGATTATTGTTTACCAATGCATGCAGAAAGTGTGATCAAAATCAATCAAAGTTTATAGAGTAAAGAGAAGAAAGATCACCTATAAAAAATCATAAAATGATCATTTTCATCCACTGGGACTGTGGTACCCTAGCGGTTAAGGTACTGGACTGTGGACCAGAAGGCTCAGGGTTCAAATCCCACCTCTGCCACAGTTGGGTCCCTGAGCAGGGCCCTTAACTGTATGAATTGTGAGTTACTCTGGATAAGGACGTCTGCTAAATAACATAAATGAATGAATCCAGAACCCCAGCAATTTTCTCAACCCAGAGCCTTAACGACGGAGCCAAATTTTAATGTTTATAAACAGTAATGATGACTTAAGACCTAAGTTATTTCCCATTACAAAATGGTTATATTATTAAAAGTCTAACTACTAATGTTACTAAGGATACTAAGGTCGAATTTTCCTTTAAGGGTGAGGATATAGATTAAGATTTTACTTATTGAGGAAGATTTTAAAGATTTCGATCAGTAGCACTATCAAAGTTAGCCAGTGTTAGCACGCTGAAATGATATAAGGGATTCCATAATCTAAACTGGCTGATATAACCAGATAAAATGTAAGTAAATAATATACATTTTCTGCATTATAGAAAAAGCTGAAGTTCTGGAGTTCTGTTGTGTTGAACGTGTTGGACTGTGGTAGCCTAGCGGTTAAGGTACTGGACTCTGGATCTGATGGTCCAGGGTTCAAATCCAACCTAAAGGCCCTTGACCCACCATGGCTTGGATTGTAAGACTGTATGAACTGTAAGTTGCTCTGGATAAGGGCGTCTGCTAAATAACGTAAATGCAAACATGAGCTGTGAAAATTTCAAATCAGATTTTTTTCAAAGTAGTAGTTAGAAAATGTTTAGAAAAAAATAATAATCGTATTCTCAGTGGAGCCAGCGTCTACTGAAATCAACAATAATCAATCCCACAAAGAAACTAATTGTTTGAATCCTGTTTGATTTCTTGTGTGACTTGGTGGGCTGATGAACTCACACTGATGAACTAGACTTTGGAACTGTCAGCTCGTTTCTTTTTCTCGATGGTCTTCCGAATTTCGTCCCACAGCTTCTTCTTGTTGTTCTTGATGTTCAGTACAGATACCCTCTTTAGATCTGAGATCATTTCTGAAGTGTATGTCACTTTGAAGGTGGAGTATCTTTTTTCATACTCCTCCACTTTTTCTGAGGAAACAAACATCAAACATTAACATGCAGTGTCACGAAAATTACCAAACATTTACCAAAACCTTGTAAGATCTGTAAATGTTATCTTAGATCTTATCTCAGACTCGGCTGGAATCACCTTTACAGTTGACGACATTGAACAGAGGGATGTGGATGACGGTCGGAGCGTTTTCTTTTCTGAAGACATAGTAGTCCCCAGGTCCCCGAGGATCTGGATCAGGGATGTGAATGTCAGGGAAAGGGATCTCAAGATTCTTACAAATGTCAGCAGTGATCTTCAGCGTCTGCAACCAAAACCAATATAATACAGTACCAATTATCAGTGAGTAATTTTGAAAATTCTGCCTAAATTCCTTATAATTCATAATTTCTAAATAGTTTCTTAGTTTGCACTTTAAAGAAAAACATAAAAATCAAGTCCTAATTATTCTTAAGTTTTAGGATAAATGTGGGTGTTTTTCCCCCAATTACTTTTCCCATGGCTGTCATAAAAAAAAGGTCACAGGTTAAACTGTATCGTAAGTTAAGTTTAAATTAATAACTTCGGTCAGGATATTTTCTCAAATGGACGTTACCTCAAATGGATCACCACTGCTGAAGTCGAGGGAAATGATGATGTCAGTTTTTCGTTCTTTTCTCAGCACTGAGAAGTACGGAGAGTTCATGAGGAGTCCAGCGTCCTCATAATATCTCATCTGTGAATTTAGGAGACTGGGGGGAATACCCTCCACTGGAGGATAACACATAATAGATCATGGTGAGAATACATTTCTCACTCTGTAGTCATGCTACGTTTCCTTTTATTCATCTTACGACTGGAGTTGAATAATTATTGGATGTACAGTCAGGACTCCATAATACTGTATTATTGTAGTACAGCTAAACCATATTATAATCACTACCTCTCTGATCCATCGCCCAAATTAAATCTGCTCTACAATGGTGGCACCCTCACCTAGAGGATACCGATTTGAACTGACACTTACTATTCATTTGGTCAAGAAATATGTTCAGGGATTCATAGATTGTGAAAAATTGTGCAGGGCGTGGTAGAGTATAGTGAAAGTATCATTTGATGGGTAGACAAATGGGTGCCAAAGCAGATGATAATGATTGGCAAAGCAGTGAGGTGTGCATTTAGTTGTGCCAAAGGCCATAGTGTGAAGGAATTGTCTGAAATTGCAGATGTGCCAAAGCAAAAAAAAAATACAGTCTACAGGAAATTCTTGTTAGAATTACATACTGAATACCTAGAGAATAAACTTCTATGTTTGATGAACTTGATAAGCAGGCCATTGATTGTAAGAGTATAGTTCAGTGTACGAAGTAAGAGTATAGTACAGTAGTTCCTTTTTGCTGTGGAAGCATAAGCTCTGAAGAAAATAATTACTACAGCGAACACAAATTATACTGCTCACAAAAATGCATCGAATATCCCCTAAAAAGAAACATTTTTTGTCACCAAGATGTCAAGAATAAAGTAATTATTCAAAAACAAAGCATCCAAAACGAACTGAAATCAAATGAAAAGTATCTACCCTTCATCTTGTCAAGGAAGTTGTGGGTTGTTCCCCAGGTCCAAGTCACAGCTTTCATTATGGCCTTTGCAACGGCACGAAGAATATCCCAGATACCTGAAAAGACAAGATAAACAAAATCAAACACTGTCCGGTCTGATCTCATGTATGTATTGTATGAGGAAGCATGTGAGGGTGGTGCACATGACGTACTTGGACAGTCAGTGGAAATGGTTGAGGGTGGAGGACTGCTCCTTTCGCTCTGATCTGTGATGAACAGGTTAATGGTTAAAGATTATTTTTCCCCTGGAGGCGGTGGTGCTGACAAAACGACAGGAGTTAAAGATGCTGTGATCGTTAGGCGGGTCAAAGACGGACCAGATAAGGAATGAGTGAGAATTGGAGAGACAATATAGGTAGAACAGTTAGGAGACAAAGTTTAGGACGTTCGGATGGGGGGAACGTCTGATTATAATGACACCACCAGGAAGGGGGAGAAGAGAAAGGGCAGGTGGCTGGTGTGATAGAAATGGATCGGGATGATCTTATGGGGCGACCTTTAATGGGAACAAACTAAATTTACAGGAAAAGAAGAAGCTGATTTTCCCCTTTTTTGGTTTTATTTAGTAAAGAAACAAAACAAAGGATTATAAATGAGTATAAGAAGGAAAAAACTCACCCAAAAGGCCAATCAGCCACCTGCAGATGATGAGTATGGATTCCTTAATGCCTTCCAGGGAGAAGTCTGTCTCTTTAATCCAGATTTCAGACTGAACAACACTTTCATGGGGGTTTTCACCTGGAGACAGAAAATGTGTTTCACACCGTGTGCATGTTTGTGTTTTCTCAGTCACTAATAAACATTACAGTGTTTTTATTCATTATTACATGCTACGGTAAATGCTAACGCTAATAGGGTGTCAGTATAATCCGAGATGTGAGAGAGTGAGGAGAACCGAACCTCTTATTAGTTCCTTTATGTTTATGATGTGAACCGAAACATCTTTTCCTTCCCGGGCAGCAGAATACAAATCCAAAAGCACGGAGAGGACCTGGCAAGCCTTCTTCAACACTTGGTGTGTAAATGTCTTTATTTGATCAGCTAGAACAAAACAATAAAACAGGTTGGTTATTTGATTTAATAATTACAACTTTGTGAAGACCACTTGTTTTTTTCAGGAAAAAGAAAATCTAAATGTTTAAGATGCTTTCACATTTATTAGTGCATTCATCTCTCCAAACTGACAGGAGAATGGAAAAATAATAATAAATCCATTTTTTATTTTGATTTCACACATTGCTGAAATGTGATCAGTTAATCAGAAGAACAGGTTTAGCGAATTCCCATATATATATAGCTTATATATAAGTTTACCTAAGCTCGTAATCTATCCATATTGGACTATCAAAGTCAAAACTCTATTCAATTCAATTCAAATTTATTTCTATTTTTATAACGGAGCATTGTCTCAAAGTAACTTTATAATCTTATATGATCTTAAAAGGCCAATCCCAAATTGATCAAACCTAAGGTGACAGTGGAAAGGAAAATCCCTGATAGTAGAAGGAAGAAACCTTGGGAGAAACCAAGACTTAAAAAGGGACCCGACCTCCATGAGTGGGTTAGATGATAATTAAATAAATAATAAAATTATAATTAGTAATAAAATAGATTTTAAAACAAAATAGATTATAAAATGAATCCTCAGTGGGAGGTCCTTGGAAGCACATATGCACACTTCGTATGAATCAAAGGTACAAAGAGTGTATATAGTGCAGCAAAACATATGTATATATAACAATATTATTTTAACAGTAATTTGTATATTTTATTCCCTCATGTCTGAAAAGGTTTTGATTCTGTTGTGTTCAGTAAAAGATGATCATGGTCTGCATTTAAGAGTGAACATTTACATGGGACTGTAGTAGCCTAGCGGTTAAGGAACTGGACTACAGACCAGATGGTCCAGGTTTCAAATCCAACCCGTGACAACCTACCACAGTTGGGCCCCTGAGCAAGGCCCTTAATCCACTATTGCTTAGATTGTAAAGACGCTCTGGTTAAGGTCGTTTGCTAAATGACATTACTGTAATAAAAAGTTATGCTACAGAAATGATGAGGTAAAGTAGACACATCTGAAAACCCCTGGCCATGATGTTCTAGGTCAGCTTTCATTTTAATGCATATATTTTAGGCAGGTGCAAAATCAAATTGAATCAGATTACTGTACATAAATGTTTTTGTTTTTCCAGTTTCCTTTTAACGCACTCTGGTTCGATTCAAACAGACCAAGTTCGGTAAATGTGTAAATGTGTAAGCACCCTAACACAAACCAATGTAAGGATTTAAATGTATTAAATAATGATCATCCAGTAATGGAGTTCCTTACATGCAAACCGTAACCAGGACTTTATTTCATCCCAGATCTTCTTCATAATCACAGGAAATTCAGCCAGTGCACTTCCACACAGCGCTGCCAACATCACACACAAACACACACAGGTTTATCTCCTGTCTGTTCTCATCGTTTAGCAGTTTGGTAGGTTTGATATAAAAGTCTTACCTTGTAGGTACAGCATGTCAGCCTCTGGACACGATTCTTTCTCACACCCTCCACTGAACTTACTTTCAAAAGCAGACGAGTTTACAAACGCCCCGGTGAGGGAGTAACCAGCCTCATCCGGAGAGATCTCGAACCAGACATCTGTAGAGAGAACAAACAATCAGATTTAAAAAATAAATATACAATTAATTTGTACAGTCTGACTGGACGACTCCGTACCTTTGTTCAGGAGCCCATCTTTGCACTTCTGATCAATCACAGTGAAGATGGGATATGGATCGTTTTCCCTGTTCTTCAGATGACTCATATCACTGATGACGTGTCCGTCTATCTGTAAAAGAATTCATTCTGATGTTAGAGGTTATTAATGCAGTATTCATCGTTGAACTTAAATTTTTATAAATTTTCAAATAACACCCTGATCTTACCTCTTTCACTGCTATTGTTATAATCACGGCCCAGACGTCGGTCATACTGAACGTGTCTTTTTTGGAGTACTCCACCAGCTTGGTAAGTTTCTCGCAAATTGAAACTTTACCATTAACAAGCCTATCAGCAATGGCATCTATGATGGTCTTGAGATTCTTGGACCAGTCTGGCTGTTTGTATAAAGACGCCATGGCCCTGGAGCATAGATGGAAAAGACAGTGCTGTCATTACGATATAAAGTAAATTACATTTTTTTAATTAAAAAACCATCTCAACCAGAATGAGTACCAGGTAGATCCCGAGACTCCACTCAGATACATGATAGAGTCCAGCAGATCATCATCAGCCAGTTGACCCAGTGACCCCAGCAGTGCCACCATCGCTCTCAGACCTCCACCAGAGCCCAACAGGGCGATGTTAGGAAGTTCGCCCTGCCATCAAACACCAGCACATATAATCGAGCATTATTTATACTGGATTTATACTGGAGTTACACTGGATTTAAACCCAGGTCTCTGGAGATATGAGGCAACAACACTAGAATGATTCTCTACTCAGTAATTTACCGATGGGACGTCGATTCCATTCCTCTTTAAGCAGCTCTGGACTGTTTTTGCTCTTTCCAATATGGCCTTCTTTTCAGTTGCACACAGAGTGTGTCCAATCCTCACCTGACTGAGAGTAAACAACAGCATCAACTCAAACAACTTCCAATCCTTTATCGTCTAACACAGCGATTTTGCTATTGCTCGCGTTTCTTATTTTCAATTGCAATACTGGATCGGTCTTTAAAAGATCTTGGTTGCACAACATCACTGTTAATAATAATAATAATAATAATAATAATAATAATAAGTTACACTTATGTATAGCGCCTTTCATAAACTCAAGGTCGCTTTACAAAAAAAAATTAAAAAAAAAAAAAAAAAATATATATATATATATATAATTAATATAAATAATTAGACTCTAAGCTCAAATTTACCTTTCGCAGCTTTCTGTCTGGTCCATTTCTAATAAAAAAAAAAGAAGACAAAAGATAAACAACTGAAAAAATGACTTTGAGATAAAAATAAAAATAAAAATAAAAGAAAAAAACCCAGGTCCTTCATGAGTTTGTCTTTACCATTTGAGTAGAGTGTCTTTACCATGTCTTTACCATTTGAGTAGAGTGTCTTTACCATGTCTTTACCATTTGAGTAGAGTGTCTTTACCATGTCTTTACCA
>JAVSBV010119601.1:0-19444 GCA_033117975.1 Parotocinclus spilosoma | reverse complement strand
ATATTTGATCACTTATTTTTTGACATTTTAGGGGAAGCTGAGCTTCCCTTGCAGTCTTAGAGCAATCACCACTGGTTTACACAGACAGGAGCATCTGTATTATTAATGTAGAGAGTGATCTAATTGTGACTGTATGACTTAGGAGGTCCTAAAACACACCGGAGCCTCAATTGAATGAATTTTTGGCACTGAATTTCGAAGCCAGGCAGATATGTAGTATTTCTCTAGATATATTAACTATTTGTATAGATGTAGTAATATTCCTAGATATAGTTTAAATATATAACACAGTTGTGAAAAAAAGAACTTTTTGGAATTACGCTGCTTCTAATAAACCGAATCATTTCCAGTTTAGGACTCTCTTATCTGATGAAATTGGAGATACAATCGTTCATGTCCGTTTATGTTTTTCTCCAGCCAAGTAAAGATCAGTTGATTGATCAGTACCTCAGCAGCACACAGCAGAGCTCGGCATTAGATGGATCTTACGCAGGGTGAGGGGTTCTATTAATTTTGCTTTATAACAGGTGAGCATTTGTTCATGCATATTTTGTAATGTTTGCTATCGTCTTCTGTATGTCTGCAGATATAAGCTTGAATCTATATCACCACTGGATGACTTGGCTTTTGACATGTATCAGGACCCTGAAGTTGCTCATATCATTCGCCTACTGGACGATAAAAAACAAGATATGGTCCGATTAGAAAGATTTGACCTGGCCAAAAAGCTCAAACAGGCCATTGCAGATCTACAAAAGGTACAGCGTGAAATGACACTAAACAGATTTTCAGTGATATGTACTGTATAGCAATGACAAGCCAGACATGCTAAATACAGTGATCTAATTTAGCCAATGAAACCCGGGTACTACGTTCAGTGCAGCTTTGTTTATTTTAATTTGTGCTGGGCTTGGTTTGAGAATCGATAATATTGAATATTGTGATTATTTAAATAAGCGTCAGAATTATTTAAATCATTATTCTTTCATTTTCTTTCCCGTATACAATCTTTTAATTTCAGTTTTTACACTTCAGCTTTTTATAACTGTTCCTTTTCTTTACTAATTGTAGTCTATAGTTTATATCCAGTACTATTTCAAAATTATTATATTTTATGTGACTTTCTTCAATAGAATATCAGTAGAATATTTGGTACCAGTTTATATGCTCTTTAACAAAAATATCTGATCAGCCAATCAAATGGCGGAAACTCAATCTGGCAAAAAGCGTTTAGGTATGTAAAACCCCAGTTCTGATGAAGTTGGGACATTGTGTAAAACATACATAAAATAGAATACGATGATTTGCAAATCCTTTTCAACCCTTATTAAAATGAATACACTATAAAGACAAGATATTTAATGTTCAAATGGATAAACTTTATAAGTTTTTTAAAAATAATATTCACTCATTTTGAATTTGAGCCCTACAACATGTTACAAAAAGTTGGGACAGGGTCAACAAAAGACTGGTTTGAGAAATGCTAAAAAAACGCCTGTTTAGAACATTCCACAGGTGAATAGGTTAATTGGACATATGCATGTGTCTTGATTGGGTATATCTCAGCAAGTAGACGTCAAGGCCGAAAACCAACATTGAATGCCCATTACCTTCTATCCCTCAGCGGCCCTGCATTAAAAACCATCATCATTCTGTAACGAATGTTACCACATGGGCTCAGAAACACTTCAGAAAACCAAGTCTGTGAACACAGTTCATCATTTCATATACAAGTACAAGTTAAAACTTTACCAGGCAAAGTGAAAGCCATATATAAACAACACCCAGAAACGCTGCCGGCTTCCGGGTTGCCGGAGGTTTAAAAGCCAGCATATCTGATGGGGTGTAGTTAGTACCCATAGCATGGATAATTTGCACATCTATGAAGACACCATTAATGTTGAAAGTTAAATACAGGTGTTGAGCTTGTGTTGAACAGCTTGAGCCATTTCCACCATCCAGAGGACTCCAGAACTGTTACGGTGATAACTAATTTCCCGTTCTTTACGGCAATAAGACAGGGGCTTTAAAAATTTGTGTTACACACCTCTCTCAGTTTTGGTAAATTTAACTTCACATCACATGAATTTGTAAATAATCCCATACTGTGAATAAAGCTTACACATAAGCTATTTTAGCTGATATTATTATTATTATTATTATTATAACTGCATATAAAAATGTATTTGTTTTCTCGTTACTTATGCATGCTGCTCTATTATTTCTTGAAGCTTCTCAGTCCTGAACTTATTCATGCACTTCAGTTGTTGTCCTGTTCTTGTTGCTGACATTTAAAATTTTTAGCCTTTTAATCCTTAAAGTATACTAGGGAATGAAACCATTTTCCCTTTTAGTGACAGTAAATTCCTTTACATGTTTACAGTAATTGTCATGTCTGATTTAACTGTTTTTTTTCTTATTGTTATATTTTATTGCTTAAATAAATTACTGATCCAGGTTTGAACAACAGTTCATATATGGATTATAATGTGAACATTTTTTTATGCAGAAAGGTTAAATTATCTTTTTTTTTAACATTGGTGTCAGACACTATAATGTGCAAAGAGTTTATCGTATCGGAATGAGAAATTTAATATTGCTGCATCCCTAAACATATGTTATACTTGCTTTAATGTAGGCCAGTATGCAAAATGTTGCTTTGCACAGCCAGGTTTGTCAAGTTTATATATTATATGGATGAAGTAGGTAACCTGATTCATCGTAGTGCTGAAATGCTAATGACATTGTTGTTGTGGTACTAAAGAAATTGAATATTTAGTGTTATTATATGGTTTGTAATGCACACTAGTCAAATTGTTGCACAGTTTCTGTGAAAGAATAATAAACTGTAATTTAAATACATGTCTAAACTGAAATGCTAGGTGATCTATTTGCCCTCTGGCAGGCGCTAACAGGCAGCAGATGTTGAAAACCCCTGCTGTCAGTGTTATAACAGGAAATATCATGCATTTAAATTCTTCACAGTTGATGAAATCTGCACCCCTTAAACATACTTTACCCTTACTTGTTGGCGCTCCTTTATCATCGCAGACAACTTTCAGTTCCACCCTACTTGCACCTACATGCCTGTTGCCCCATGCTTCAGATCCAAGGTAGAACTTCCTCAGAAGCTCACAATCAGTTCCACTTGTCTCCTACTTTCCCCATTCTAACATGCTGGTACAGGCGGATTTAGTTTTTTTTTGCTCATAAGCAAGCTGAGGGCAGGTTGGTGTATTCTCATCTTTTTAGTGGTTATGTCAAATGTCCGTGTCAGGGACCACAGTGCATAATCTACGGCTTAGACACAGTGTGAACTCATCATCTTTGGGTGAATACAACAAATGATGTTGAACCTTACCAGTTTATAATCACTGCAGAACTTGTGATGTAGGCTATTGTCTCTGAAGCAGGCAGCAGTTTTCAATCAGATATGTCTGGAGGGTTGGAACCACAGAAGGTGAAGGAACTACAACACAATTTTCTTTGGGTGTAAACTTGCAGCTTGCCTATTTTTAATGTACTTTCTCTATTTAATATTTTTCTACTAGTAATTATTTTTTACATCATCAGACTTTCAAGACCAAATTATTGTACTTGGTGGTGCAAGCGATTAACACGGTTGCCTCACATCTCCAAAGATACCCGGTTCGATCACAACCACTCCAGCTATGTAGAGTTTACAGGAAGACATGAAGTCCATGTGGGCTTACTTAGGGTTTGCTGTTTTTTTCTTGTATCACTCCAAATTTGCCCTGTATGAGTGTGAGGGACTAGTATCAATATAATCTTGCTCATGTCATGAATGGCCATTGATGCTGATGCAAAAAAACAACAACAACAAAAAACAAGTAAACCATACATAGCTGTGAGTAGTAAAGTTGTGTGTGAAACTTTCTTTTCAGTATTTGGTGTGATTTGGATTAACTTATGTGGTTGAGGTCACTGTCAAACCAGGACTAAGTCCTGACACTACCATCAACATGTTTCATAGATGAGATACAGTTCGAATGCTTAAAATGCAGTGTTTTTTCTACAGATTTAAACCAAAAATTATATTTTGGTCGCATCCATTAACAAAACAGTTTTCATTTTGATTTTCATTTTGGTTTGTGCAGATGACTTTCTTTTCTTTCAACCCTACCATGCACACTATTGTTTAGTGATCTCCTGAATATTCTTCTTGTGGAGCTTTAGATAGCCAATGCGAGAGAGGCTTTTAGCTGCTTAGAAGTTATCCTGGGTTTCTTTGTGACTGTGGACTAGTACATGCACCCCTGGGGAACATAACAATGGATCTTAATTTCCTCCATTTGTACACAATATGTCTTACTGTGGGTTAGTGGAATTCAACTCTTTAGAGATGGCTTTGGAACCATACGTGATGTGCCTAATTCCTCTAAGATTTATCCTTTCATGAAATAATACACCTTCACCAAAATGTATTGCAGAGATCAGACCCCTGTTCTTTAAATACAACAGGGCACTTCCTGTCAAGTTTTTGTTCATATATCTAACGAATAATAGATAATTCAAAACTTTTTACAAACTTGTAAATGCCATTGTTTCAGCTTGTCAAGAAAAGAGAAGAGCACGGCCACAGTGTAACTGGTCATTGGGGTATTATTAGGATCTCTTGCTGTTATGGCATAATAAAACAAGGAAATTGCACAAGTATAACTGTATCCGATCCACCCCTCCACCATCGCAATTCTAACTGTTCATGTAAGAAAGGTGGGTGGATAACACCCAATATTTCAGTTTACCAAAACATTCTGATGACCCTGAGTCACAGATTTGCACCTATATGTAAAAAAGATAACCATATCCATAAGTAGATTTGTAGCCTAGTCTTTAGACAGAGTCTTGAATGGTAATATAAAAGAACAAGGTGTGAGGGCAACGTAAGAAAAAGCTTTGCGCCCTGCGTAGAAAAATCTATGTATATGTTTTTAATGAGAATTTCAAAAATTACAAAATTGAAATCAAGAATTACAATATAAATTGCTTCTTGCAGCCTTACTTAGAAACGTTTTATAAAAATGGGCCTGTACATGTTCTAACATTACTTGTGTGCAAAGAGAGAATTCCCTGTTTGCATTCACAAACTGATATCAGAATGATAACCAAGAATGTTCTGTTCTCAAAACCCAAACAAGATTTTTAAGTCTGTCTAGCAAAATATAGTAATCTAGGATTTCAAAGCTATACAGAGATTGTGCAATGCAAATACTAAACTTGACCTTGGTCAGATACAAACAAGTGATCATTTACTATTGCTGCAAAGACTATTGCTGTCTCTGTACCAGCAGCTCCACTGGTTTGGTGGTAAGAACCAGCTTCTAGAAATGTCAGTTCATAAGGTTGTGGGTTCGAACCTTGGGCATGGCTTGCAAAGTGAAGGTTGGGAACCCTGGAAGTTTACTGGCACTAAAATTCTGACTTAATTATCTTACGTTTGTGTTACAAGTCTAAGCATAAATATAATAATAAATTATCTTAAATTCAGGTATGCCTCATTTGACGCCTATCCGATCAATGTCTGTTTGATATAAATTAACCTATTCATGATCATAATTACATTGTTCACAAACTTAGGGGTAATTTAGTTATGGGATATTTTATTTTGAAGTGTCCCCTAATTTTGGTGAGCAGAAGCCAACCCTTGTGACTAGGGGTGTAACAATAGATTTCAAATTCTATTTACAAGTAAATTTTTTTACGATTTTTAATTTTACATTTGCTAAAATACTTTTTTTTTTTGCTTTTGAAGTAACAATTTGACAAAGTCTACTTTTCTTGGAAAAAATAGACTTATCAGTACTGTAATGTTTTCAGATTGTATTTAGTTAGTCATAGTGTTTATTATACCATAGTTGGTGAGCTCTGAACAAAGCTCTACAGGTTAATCTGCCACATTCACACACAACCTAGCAACAGTGCCAGCCATAACAGCAACAACATTATTCTACAAATAAAATGTATTTTAATTAGTTCATATAATCTACTGTCTTTAACAAGTGTTCACGATAATACTTTGCTGAAAAGCAACGACATTGAAGTCTTTTTAGTACCGTCAACAAAAATGAATGGAATTTGCTTATAGGTTCTTTTAGTGGATTGGTCAAAAATGTAAAGAGTGTTGGACAACACTTCCTTTTTTTGGTGGTTCTATCTTTATGACACCTAATGGTGGTTTTTGCTGGTGACTCTGGGTTTTCTGCCCTCTTTATCCTAAAATCTAAGACTAAATGGCGATAACAGAACCCTGTTATGATTGCTATAATACAATTGAGGTTCATGCTATAGTGTGAGATATAAGAACTGGTAGCTGAGAAACCATCTTCTTCTTTGTAAAGCCTACAGATGTGTGTGCATGATATTTCCAGTAGATTATCAGTTTTTAAAATACTCACCCCTCTTCCTCCAACAGTGTGGGAGACACTTTAATCACCTTTCTTCCCCATTCTGATGGTCCAGTGGGACCTTCAGCAGGTTGTCTTGACTGTGCCTATATGCCTAAATATATTAAGTTGCTGCCACCTAGCCAAAAGCACTTAGCCAATCAGCATCAGCACAAAAACTGTAAAAAGAGCTTTATGGAATGGGTTTCCATGGCCAAGCAGCTACATTCAATACTTGAATCACAAAGAACAATTTCATGCATCAGACAGAGTGGGGTAAAGAACACTGCCACTGGACTCTGAAGTGGTCGATGAATCAGGTTACTCTATATGGCAGTCTGATGGAGAAGTCTGGGTTTAGGGAAAGCCAGAAGAACGTCACCTGAATGACTGCACTGTTCCAACTGTAAAGTCTGGCACAAAGTGGTGAAAGAGAAATAATGATATGGGGTTATTTTATCCCTGGGTAGCTTTGTCTAATGAAGTTAATTCTTAGTGCTTCAGCATTCCACTTTTAGACAGTTTGCTTTATACACTGTGAGAACAGTTTGAGGAAGGCCCTTTTCTGTTCCGTGATGACTGTGCCCCAGTGCTCAAAGCAAGGTCCATAAGGGCATGGTTGGGGGAGTCAAACTTATGGCCAAAAATTTACATATGTTGGGAAAAACAGCTTCTCCTGTTCCACATATGATTATTAGATATGTCAAATTTGGACTGTAACTAAAGGATACATTAAAAAAAAACATCTAGTGGTGTGTGCAGTAGGTGACTATATACAAATAACAAACTAAATGTTCATGTAATTGCAGTGTTATATTGTAAATGACAGACCTCTTTCTGAACCATTCATTTACTTAAAGCCGTGTTTTGTAAAAGCTACCCTGAGGAAACAATGTGTAATGCAGCCAATACATATCTTACAGCTGGGCAACCAAATAGTGTATCTTTCATATATTTTATATCGGTATAGCTGTATGAATAGTGCAGCTCAATAGTTTAACTATATCTCGGGGTGAGGGTTAGGTGAATGCAAGGTGAATGTATATAGGGACACTGGTAGTAAGTTGTGACCTAAGTGTTATTTATTCAGCCCCTTTCCTAAAGCCTAATTTATATAACCCTACAGTTTTAGTCATAGTTCCATCATTTCAATCATGTTTAATTAGTACAAATGGTGGGGATGGTGGGTTACTGCAGTGGCAGGCTTAATTATGTCAGCTGCACATTCTTGGCATTCATTCAGCTAACTTTCTGAGATAACTTGTCAGCTGTAAAGTTCCTGCAGATTGTGTGCCTTTAGTAACTAAATTGTAACATATTGTATGTAATCCATAATCGCACATGGACCCATCTGGCTAATACATTGCCTTCCTGCTGGGTGAAGTGTCCCGTTTAGACACATTTGGCTTTGTCTGAGAGATTGGAATCTGATCAAGGAATCATCCCCTGGTGCTACTTCAGTGACCCCCTCCCCAGCCCTGTGTTGTCCAGGAACAACTGGATTTTGATCAAGAAGAAGTGGCATTCAAAAAGATCTGTACTTTCTTATATATAGGTAACATGCATACTGCTCACAAAAAGTAGGGAATATTTCGAAATGAAATATCCGCTCATTTTTGTGAGCAGTGGAATACTGTATGTTGATATATTATTGCATATCATCATGTATAACCTGTATATTATGTGTTGTGTGTGACATGTTTATATCATGTAGGTGGGAGAGTGTTTGGGCAGGTATGATGTGGAGAAGCACAGTGCTATAGAGAGGGAGGACTATGACACAGCCAAACAGAAAAAAGAGCAGATGGAGTCCTACAGGCTCAGAGTGTACCATCAGTTAGAGCTACATGACTTGCTTGACATAAGCCAGGTAAAGCTTGTGCTGCATTCACACATTCAGACTGTTTGCCTTGCTTCACATTAAAAAAATTAGTCGATTCCTCACACTGAATCTGAATCGTGACATGTTCAGAAATGTGTACAGAAATGTTAGTGTTAGGAACACACACTTGTAAACAAATATGAAGAAAGCTATAGTTATTTTTGTAGCCCAAACAGGGTAGGTTTTTCCTATAAAAGTATGCACCATTTAACATCCCCATTAAGTTCTGTAAAACAGAACATTGACCGAAATGGATTGACTGGACATTACCATAGTCACAGTGTTTTTGGGCTACTGTAATGTAAATATTAAGAGCATTTTTACAAGAAAACAGTATGAAAATGCATCAGAGATATTATATGAGCCACCTTCTACTAAATATATCTGATGCCATCTCATTCAATTCACAATAATTATAGAGTAATTTACTGTTATGACCCTGTGTAGGCAAAAGCTGTAGCACTTAAAAGGCTGCACTGATAGGCAGTATGGAAGATCAACCAGATAAAGACTAAGTGAGTAAAGACTCAGTGAGTGAATGTAAACCAATTTACAGTATCTCACAAAAGTGAGTACACCCCTCAGATTTCTGTAACTATCTGTCAGTGCTCGGACCATAAACCGCACACAGTATCAAATTGGGGTCTGCATGGCTGTTGTCCCATAAGGAAGATGATTCACAAGAAAGCCTGCAAACAGTTTGCAAAAAGATTACTGGAACCATGTTGTGTAGTCTGATGAGACCAATATAAACTTGTTTCAGATTGTGTCAAGCATGTGTGATGGCAACCAGGTGAGGAATACAAGGACAAGTGTGTCTTGCCTACAGTCAAGCGTGGTGGTGTGAATGTCATAGCTATGGGGAGCTAAAGTCCAATGAAAGAAACCATGAATACAAACTAGCTGAAAAATACAAAATATTGCCGCTTTGGGCACAATTTGGCCATTTTCACTTAGGGGTGTACTCCCTTTTGTTGCAAGGAATATTAATTCATAGCTATATGTTATTTGAGGGCACAACACATTTACAGTGTTATACAAGCTGTAGAATCAGTGCCACATCTTCAGCGTTGTCCCATGAAAAAATTAAAACGTTTCAAAAATATGAGAGGTGTACTCACTTTTGTGTGCTTCTGTATATAGTTATTGGTGAAAGAGAATATTCAAGTAGTGAGGAGACAATGAAATGAGAACTATTTACAATAGGTCAGACAAACATTTAAGAACATATTTCACATTATCACAAGTATGTAGCGGAAAGTCAAATACACAAACACGAGTAACTTGCGGAGTTACTCAACACATCAACCGAGAGAACAGTCTCTGGTCTAAAGGTGAGCTAATGAGCAAATGAACAGATGACCGAAAAGGTTCTTAAACTCTTATTTGTGCCTCTGCTTGTGGATCCACAGCGTTGATTGGTTGTTGAGGTAACCAGCTGTTTATGGCCACAACATCTGGAGTTAAAAGACATATATTTTTATTACCTAATCTAATTTATTATAATTTTCAAGACCTTGGCCATAAAAATGAACGGACGTTGCTTGGAGAATGTTAAATGCGTCATACCTGTATATCTGCCACATTTCCAATAGGAACTAATTACTTAATAAATTGTGCTTAAACTAATTTACTATTTGCATAAAATAAGCTGCCCCCAGCTTTCTCATGTCACCAGTTCTAGCTTTTCACTTTATCACTGGGTATGCTGTCTTCTGTCGCCAACTTTCATAGATAAGCAGAGACTATCCAACCACTTGATTTCATCACGTAGCTCTGCACTGTCTGCGTTGCTAAAACATGCTATTTAAATGTTTTTTATCAGTTTATGCATTTGTCAAACTCTCTGTATATTGGTTTTTACATGTTCTTGAATAATGCGCGTGCCACCCATATATTCATCCACATTTCCATACATCTGTTCCTTAATTCATATTATTGTATATACAATATTTATGTCTGCTTTTATTTATGGTTTGGAATAGCCCTATTTTAATTGTGTAAAACATTTGTTCGTGCATACGTGTGCAAGAGAAGCAATGGAAATAAAGATCAGTCTATGGTTTTGCAACATAAAGTCCTAAAGATTTGACATTATTTCCTTATTGCATTTTATATATAAAGTTTAGAGATTAGTTTAATTTCATCAGAATTACTTTCAGTCTTAACTTCTTTGTTAGTTCACAGTTACAATAAATAATTCTTTAAACAAAGATTAATTAAGAGATTTAACATAGTGGACCATGAATATTATGCATACATTTCCACACAGATTGATGTAATTTAGAATTATGTACTGTTAAGTGCATAAGAGTATATTGAATATTCAGAGAACTGCAATTGAATCAAATACTGTCTGATGTGTCAGACATTATGATCACTCGCAGGTCGAATATGGAGTAACGTTGATTAGGCTTGTTAGGTGTTTCAGCAGTCAGCAGTGATACCTACCAACAGCGGTTCAAGGAGTTAATCCACAAATCCTCAAAGAGCATTTTCCCACACAGTGTTCATCGATACAGGAAGTCAACAAAGGCTTACGTCTTCGTTGTAACTTCAAATGGATGATTGTGGCACTATGTTCACAATTCTGTTAAATGCTGTTATGAAATGAACATACAGTGTACCACACTCTGACCTTCTTCTGCTACACAGCTCCACACTCAGCAGAGTGCCCCTGATAATGCCATAAACTCTAGAACTAGGACCTGTAGAAGAAAAATGTCTGGTCCAATGAGTTCTGTTTTCAGTTATATCATGTGGAAGTACATGTACACCATTTGTGTCATTAAACGATGGCAGTATAATGCACTGTGGGAAGACTACATTGGTCTTCTGGCTCTGCTTATTTATGTGAACTTGCCACAAGTCACCTAGAGTTAAAAAAAAAAAACAACTAAAAAACTCAGTACCCTTTTGAGGTGAATAAGGAAATTGACACTACTGACAATGTCATTTTCACACGTATTGTTACAGATCCAAAGAACAACAGAGACAGATTTTATCAGATCATCACCGAATAGTCAACCACTTCAGAATTCCTTACATCTCTCCGCAACACCAAAGAAAAAGAAATGGGTGCAGCCTTCAATGGATGACAAGGATATTACACCTAAACCTACAAACCCTCAACACAGTAGAACAACACTTTCTACACCACCTCAGCTTCCAAAGATTGATGTAAGTCCTGGTTTGCTCTCAATCACATTATAGACATTTCATAGATGCTAGATAAAATATAATGCTTATGCATTTCAATTGATTGTTGTTTAGTAATGAATAGTACTAAAAAATATTAAGTACCAAACCATGCTGCAATAAAAATCAGATTTGGATCAAAACTGGGATGCATATTTAGCCCTCTCTTACTGTGTGAATAAGTCAGTTAAAGACTATTCAGAAATGCATAGCCCCGCTCCTTTTCTTAATATTCAGTAACAGTAGTGAAATCTACACTGCTCACAAAAACTAGGTGATATTTCAAAATGAATATGAAGAGGATCCCACAAGAACTGCTGGCTAATCTGATCCTATCCGTACTCCATCACTGTTAGTGTGTTTTGGCAGTCTTAAGTACACCCTACTAAACAGTCAAGCGTGTGTGACTTGCTACTTAATCATGATAATTGAGTTTGCATCTCATTTGCATAATCAAACTACTTTCTTTGACTTTTTATTTGCTTTTCTGATGATCTTGTTCAAGGAAATAAAATCAAATGCTTATTTTTAATCACTTATGTTCATTTTGAAATATCCCCAAATTTTTTGAGCAGTGTATATTGATGAAAACTGATGTTTATATATGCTTTGTGATTTAAAGGTAGACTTTTCTTTCTCATTTCATTCATAACATCATAATAATTATTTTCCATTCAAAACACAGATTTACTAAGACACTTAATCAAGCCACTAAAATGACCACTGATGCTAATCGTATAAATATCATGATTAAATGAACAAACAAAGAATGTACCTGATGATACAGAAGCTGAAACGGAGAATTGTGACGGGATGCTATCTAATCCACTGATAAAGTGCAAGTCACTCTATGGTTGCCTTGAGGGTCTTGCACTGTACAACTAGGATGCCCCATTTTGGTATCCAGTGCTCTACTGATTAAGCCACTCTGGCTTGTGTTCCACTTCTGTCAGGGTTGAGGTTTGTCTGTCAGTTTCAAGATGTTTAGCAAGCTAATCCTTTTTACCAGCCTATCCAGCCATTTTTTAAACATTTTATTTTTCTTTGTCTTTTAGACAAAATACCTGCAAGTATTATTTTTGCCCATTTGAAAAAAAATACTATATGTTCATAAAAAGTCTAAACACTTTTTTTAATCTAACAATTTCATCCATATCTGGTATTGAAACCAGGTGTATTTTCTTTTCTTTTCTTTTATATATTTAAAACACATTGCCTTATAAATGCTTTTAATGGTTTCAATTCCACAGAAGAAAGATTTTAGCAATACCTGACCTAATTATCTTACAACCCCAATTCCAGTAAAGTTTTACATTGTGTAAAATATAAGGAGTACACTACAAAGACTAAATATTTAATGTTCAAACAGATAAATCTTTATTGTTTTATTTTTTGTTGCAAATATTCACTCATTTTGAATTTGATGCCTGCAACACAAAAAAGTTGGGACAGGAGCAATAAAACACTGGGAAAATTGAGGGATGCTCAAAAAACACCTGTTTAAAACATTCCACTGGTTAACAGGTTAATTGGAAACAGGCGAGTGTCATGATAGAGTATAAAGGGAGTATCCCTCAAAGGCTCAGTCGTTGACAAGCAAGGATCAGGTAAAGTTCACCACTTTGTGAACAACTGCATGAGCAAATAATCCAACAATTTAAGAACAGCATTTCTCATCATGCTATTGCAGGGAATTTAGAGATTCCACCATCTACACTCCTAAAGTAGTAAATTGTTTTTGGAAATCATGGACGCCGTGTCATCCAGTATCGGGTACTAGACTGGCCTGCCTGCAGTGAAGTGCAAAATATGACAACGGACTGTTAAGCAACTGAAGTTGTACATCATGCAAGCATGGGGAACTACTAGTCTCCACAGTTCCCAAACGCTTATTGAATGTTGTTAAAAGGAAAGGTGATGTAACACAGTGGTAAACATGTCCCAACTCTTTTGGAACAGAAACACAAATGAGTGAATATTTGCAAAAAACAATAAAGTTTATCCTTTTGAACATTAAATATCTTGTCTTTGTGTGTATTCCATTGAATATAGGTTGAAAAGGATTTGCAAATCCTTATTCTGTGTTTATTTATGTATTATGTATTGGAACTGAGGTTGTAAAAACCTGTGAACAGAGCTGAGGATTCCTTTAAGAGTTTTACTTCATTTACAATTGATGACACCATACACACATGTATGAAAATTAATGAATGTATTATAAAATGGAGTATGAAATATGAATAATATGTCTGCGATAATAGCCTTTTTCATCTTCTGGAGTAAGCTTTTTAATAAGTAACTACTCATGTTATTAAATAGCTATTATTATCTATGTCAAGATCCACTTACCAGTTTTTATGCAATGGGAAAGGAAATATTCAAACTACTGCTGAATGAGGTTTGATATTGTGTCAGTAAAGCCAAAGCAATCCATGGTATACATGTGCATGTGTGTGTTTTGTCAGGTCAGCTCCCTGCCTTATGACGAGAGGCCTCTTCCTGCCTTAAGAATCGGGAATCGGTCCCAACCTCAGTCTGAAACAGCAATTGATTCATTGGACCCAAATAGCCATCAAAGTCTTGGAATCCCTGAACAACCAGAGACTCTTTCAGAGAAAGCCCAGAGAGAGGCCACTCTGCCAATTGAGATTTACGGAGAGAGCCTGGTGAGTAACCATAGTCCATTAGGTGTGTTTAGTAGGTTTGTAACATTGGTATGAGATGGGCTTTACTGAAAGTTGTTCTAGATTAGAATTAGTTTTTTAGAACTAGTGTTTACTACTTTGAACTGGGTTTTAAAGGAAGCACAAACACCAACAAGTTGGAAGGAAGCAGTAATTTCAGTTATATTAAAGGAAGGCAAGGATAATACAGAGGGTGGGTCATACAGACCAATATCTGTCCTAAATATACATTGTAGACTTTTTACCTCTATCATGTTTTAATGATTAGAGGAGTTTCTACCCACCCTGATTCATAACGATCAGACAGGTTTTGTAAAACAACGACAAACACAGGACAACATACGAAGATCCCTACATGTCATAGATCATATACAAAAGAATAAAATAAAAGCATTGGTCTTGAGTATTGATGCTGAAAAGGCATTTGACTCAGTTAACTGGATTTTTCTCTATAGAGTTTTACACAGATTCGGCCTACACGATACGATTATTATTACAACTATACAGGCCTTTTATAATAACCCAGTAGCTAGGATTAAAATTAACGGATATTTATCAAACCGCTTTACTATAGAAAGAGACTCTAGACAGGGATTGGTCACCCCAGTTGTTTGCTTTATACTTTGAGCCACTGGCTCAATTTATTAGACAAAATTAAGACATTAGCGGTATTACGATTAAAGGGGGACTCAGAAGGGCTGACTGGAATAGATTCAGTAACCTCTGTGAAAAAAGATTCCAGATTCCGGAACAAAACAACAAACCTTGCATTGATTGGTTCACAAAGAGTCTTCTAGAAATAGCCAAACAAACAATCCCAAAATCATCAACAAACGCTCCGAGGTACTATAACCCATGGTTTAACCAGGACTGTAAAACCGCTATTCGAAACAGAAAAAAGGCAATTAAATGTTTTAATAAAAACCCCACAACCGATAACCTTATCAAAATCAAAATAAGCAGAGCTCAGGCCCGCAGAACTATAAGAATGGCCAAAAGACAAACCTGGGAAAATTATGTTTCTGGCCTGCAGATGAACACCCCCACCAAAAAGGTTTGGAATATGATTCGCAGCATGGTAAACAAGAGCAGGTGCCCCAAGCTACAACACTTACGATGTCAAGGAAGCATGCTGACAACAGAAAAGGAGATAGCGGACGACCTCGCACAGTCCTTCAAAAGAAACTCCTCATCTGAAACTTACCTCCCAGAATTTCGAAAACTCCTTACAATGCGTCACAAAAACCCACCCCTATTTATTTCAGACAACCAAGAACCCTAAAACAGACCCTTCTATTTAGAGGAACTCCAGGTCGCCATTAGAACAGCACATGATACTGCTGTCGGACCAGACCAGATACACTATCAGTTCTTAAAACATCTTCCTATAAACACCTATCTAATGCTTCTGTTTGAAATTAAACCGAAAGTAGGGAAATCCTACACCACAATGGACATTCGCCTAAACCAAACCACTATTACAAGATGCCGCATCGGACACTCCAAGCTAACACATCAACACCTTCTTACAGGGGATGTTGCACCAACCTGCCAATTATGCAAAGCCACACTAACAATTAGACACATAATGATGGACTGCCCAGCACTACACCCAGAAAGACTGAATTTTTTCACAGAAAACAATACTCAAAACCCGCTCAAGACCATATCATCAGGAAAAATACTAAACTCTCTGACACATTTACATTTAAAACACCAGTTATAATTTGTTTTACCATATCATAGACTCAGAACACAACCCATGTACCACCGTATAAATAGCCCTAGTGTGCTGATATGGCATTAAACACAAACAAACAAACAAACAAACGATTAAAGGGGTAGTGCGTAAACTTTCTTGCTATGCCTATGATATTCTGGTATATTTAGCAAAACCAACATATTCCTTACCACACCTGATGCAGGCATTTGAATTATATGTATATATCCTCTCAAGGATATAAAATTAATGTAAGTAAAACTCAGCTACTCTCATATAACTATAACCCACCAAACAATTATAAATAGGTACCCTCTGACATGGCATACAGAATATCTAAAATATCTAGGTATTACAATAACAAAAGCCCTTGCAAAACTATCAGAATATATTTATCAGCCTATAAATGAAAGAATCAAGGAGAATATCGTAAGATGGAATCTTATTCCTTTCTTCAGCTTCAGCTCAAGGATTGAATCTATTAAAATTAATGTACTACCTAGATTGCTATACTTATTCCAAACCCTACTTATAGAGATTAATCAAAATCAATTTAATGAATGGGACAAAATGATGTCGAGATGTATATGGCAAGGAAAGAGGCCTAGGGTCCGCCTTAAAACCTTACAATTAATCAAAGAAAAGGGGGGATGGGGTCTGCCTTCTCTAAGAGATTACTGCTTCGCAGCACAAATGAGGGCGGTGATATACTGGTGCAACCCATTATATAATGCACACTGGAAGAATATTGAGGAAAAAGTAACCTCCATACCCATACAGATAATACTAGCAGATGACAATCTACAAGGCTACATAGACACTATTGATACATATACACTCATGGGTGTAATGGACCCTTAAAGTATGGAAAACTGTTATAAAAAAAATACAAATTAGGGGATACAAATGCAAAATACAAATTTTTGGGACATTGTAATTCTTAAATGGTGTGCATATAATTCCAACTTTGCACTGAATAAACTGGATTCCAGATTTAAAGACTGCACGACCAAGGGAATATCAGCATTATGTACGATATTGGAAGAAGGAGCATTACGTAGTTTTGAAAAGTTGAGGAAGAAACACCTATTAGAAAAACAAGATTTCTATCGATATTTACAGATGGGAAATTTTATTAAAACAGAGACACAAATTGTAACTGAGTCAAGTACAGGTCTGATGGATTTGTTCAGGAAAGTATATAACGCAGATACCAGCGGTAGAATTATTTCATGTGTATATGAAGCCCTGTCAGATTTAAAAACACATTCAACTTTATACATTAAAACAAAATGGGAGAAGGAAGGAGGAATATCTATATCAGATGAAGAATGGAAAATAATATGGAGATACCAATGCAAATGCACCAGGTCCCAGTATTGGAGAGAGTTTGGGTGGAACAACCTGATACGATATTTTCTTACACCCTCTCAGAAGGCCCATTACGATAATAATCCCCCAGTGTGCTGGAGGAACTGTGGGAATCCAAACGCAACTCACTACTATATATTTTGGGACTGCCCGGTATTAAATGCTACTGGAAGAGTAGCCCTGCAAGAGATCTTTGAACATGTAATTACCTTAGAAAGTAAGACTTTTGGAGTAAGATTTCTGGCTCGTACCCCAAAAATGGGAGAAAAGAGATAAATATCTAATTAACATATTGTTGGTGGCAGCTAAGAAAGCTATCACTAGGAAGTGGTTGTCACAGATATATGTCGCACATATACGCAGAAAGATTAAAATATGTCTCGCAATGTTATGTATGATAGTATATGACAAAAAAAAGAAAAGAAAAACAAAGCATACACACACACACACACACACACACACACACACACACACACACACACACACACAGTGGTACAGAGCAGAGAAACAATGCCCTTCTGAAAATAGGGCAAGTCCTGAAATACAGAGATGGAGTTGGTGGGAGTTTACACACAGCAAAGATCTTGGGGCATGCGGGTAAAGCTACAGGTAAATAAAACATTGATATAATATACAGTTTACTAACACACATTAAGCCACTCCCTGAAGCCACCTACTGAAAGCATAGAAACTGTCTAAAGTTGATCCAGCTGTTTTCTATTGGCTAGAGCTGGACTGTACTGTAACTGAGGTACTTCCCTGTCATGTGAATGACTTCATATGGGGAGGAACACAAAGTTTCGCAACCACTGTAATACCTTTTCTCAGATCTATTTTTCAAGTTGGAAGTGAGGGACATGATGACTTCTGTTAGAGAAGATAGATTTTGTGACCGCTGGCAGAAAAGTACAAATACACCAAGAAAACTACATTCAACACATGCAGTCTGTACATATGGACCACTCACAAGCTGCAGAACAAGACTCATCCCTCTGTGAGGAAGAAATGGATCAGCCCTGATTCAAGATAGGCAAGATTATCTGGGTTACAAGACAGAGCAGGCCTGATGTCATGTTTGATGCTAGCAATTAGGTGTCAGATTTCAAAAATACAACTTTACAGACAGTTCATGAAGCAAACAGAATAATCAGAATAATCCAACATTGGGGGTGCTTTTCTATAAAGGGGACAAGATGACTGCACTGTATTAAAGAGAGGATTGATAGCATCAAGTATCACCAGAACAACTTTACAGATATCCAGAGTTCCAGATATCACCCCCAGGGTGGATGTACCTTTACTGTGAAAGAGTTTTGGTTTTTAATTTCAGCAATTTCCCTTCAAGGTGGCTGGGGCATACTCAAAAACATGGTCCTTCAGAGAAGATGCCTTATTGACAGTATACAAGAAACTGGCAGAGGTTTTACCAGGAACCCCTAAAGCTGAACTGAGGAACATGATGAGAGCAGCTGTGGTCCTGTGCAAGAAAGCCCTCACAGATAAAGTGTCATCTGTAAGTTTATCATGCTTATTTCTGAATACAGGATATTCTCACATACAGTATATAATGGGATTAAACCGCAAATTGAAAATATTTGAAAAAATGGATTGCAAAAAGTTACAAAAACTTCAAAAAAAAAATAAAGCTTACACCGAATCAAGTAATGTCTAGGTGTATCCTGCTGTAGCACAATTTTACAGTTTCCCAGTTTCTCTCTAGCACTTGTAGTTTTAGCATTGTTCGTCATGTCACTATTCCCTAAACAATACAGTATAGCAACTATTTACATAGCATTTCTATTGTATTAGGTATAAGTAATCAAGAGATTACGTAAACTACAGGATGTACCCAGGTTATATGTGAATTCTATGTGTTGACTCTCTCTGTGTGTGGGCACATCATTTGAGTCTGAGCACTTCAGACGTTAATGTTGTGTATCATGCTTCATAACCATGCTTCATGTTGGTTTAAAGCTTATTTGGAAATTTGCAATGAAAATTCACTTTGATATTTGTTTGAAACTGTTCTTTGAGTTCCGTTTCAAAGTGCGCACACATGGTTTTATGCTCACATTGAGTCTTTCCTTTGAGGACGTTCAATGGAAATGGGTTACACTGGTTAACAGCCAAAATGTTTCGGGCATCAAACCAGTTGTTCTTAACTAATTTTGGGGTGCTGAGATTG
>JAVSBV010119592.1:0-19447 GCA_033117975.1 Parotocinclus spilosoma | reverse complement strand
TCATACATTAGTCACACTGGTGATTTAACAGAGCACGTTGTAATTCGATCGTCCTTACGACCGAGTCCGCAAAACGGCGTCTGCACATAAAATAGAGAAGTGTTGAACGCACCCTCTCAGTTAGAGCTGTGGCGAATAAGTAGCTAACTTCAGCCTCGTGCAATGAAGGGAGTAAACACAAGGGCTGCATCCGAAATATGTGAATTGTGAAGGTAATGCCTTTATGCTCATTTGTTAGTTGACAACAGTTTTCTTGCTTTGTGCAGTATTTTTCCTTTAGGCAAATGAATGCCTAATGTTTTAAAAAAAAAAAATTGCTCAATAAATGAGTAAAATGTAACTTTGTTTGGGTTTATTTAACTGGGACTTATCAGCTGATCCTCCATAGGAAGAACTATAGGAACCACAGCCCATGTATTATTTATGTTTTGTGGCCTTTAGTGAAGGACTTTATTATGGCATAAAATGTCTCCCTATATTACCACAAATGAACTCTACCTGTTGCCATATCCTTTGAAATAAAACTGCAGAACACAAACTAATCTTAAAAAGAATGGCGATAAGATTAAATTAAATTGTGTTGCCTAAAATCTAAAATAAGTAGGAAAAACGGGAGCAGTATAGGAGAGGGAGTAATTTTACCAGGAGTGGGACGGGACAGGATTTTTTTTTTTTTAATTCCGACCCGGGATTGGGATAGGACAAGATTATTTTCTGTGGGAGTGAGATAGGACAGGAATAAAAATCTACTCCCGTTTCAACCTCTAATTCACATTTACTTGAGTATCTGTTATGTAGCTGATTTGTGTTGTTTGCAATTTAATCCATCAATGCATTTTTGTCTTCTGTCTAAAAATAAGTATCAGGTCCATCACACCATCCAAGTGTTCCAGCTTACCCCTAAACAGGGTCATAACAGCAGGTCACTATAACAGAACCTTTCTTTCACCATGTCTCTACCTGGTCATTGTAAGGGTACATTCTGTGTATGTGTAACTAATACTATCTGTAGCTTCTCAGTGGGATTTAAAAGTCCACAAAGTTGTTGGGTAGGATTTGGTCAATGAAAAATATTTCACATTCATTTCTGTGTTCTACAACATAAGGTCAGAAAAACATGACCAGTAGAAAGAGCAACCCAGTAAACTATTGTACATGTCCAGGTTTTTACACCATTAGAGCATAGTTTATTCAGGTAGCATTTGCTCATTTCTACGTCACGCAAAAAATAAGTTTGCACAGCCATGTTTGCTCTGAAAGCACATAAGTACACCACACTGAGAGTAACGTCATTTACAATGAGGTAAATGTACTGTTTGTTAAACAGCTTGAAAGCCTTACCTTGGGCCTGCATGCGAGTTCTGACCAGAGCTAAAGGGTAACTGGCTAACTGGCCACACGTACTGGAGATAGTGCCACAGGCAAGCAGCACAAACACTCCTGGATCCGCACTGTCTGTAGCATACCTCTGCAGCCACGAGTTCTTCAGAGTCTGAACAAACGGAGGAAAGTGTTAAGTTTATTTGGCATTGCATCAGTAGCTATTCCTGATAGGAGCAACATTACTGTCTCGGTGCTCGGGACTGTCACACGAACACATTCATATTGGGGCAATTTAGAGCAAGCAATAAACCTAGTGTATATCTTTAGAATGTGGGAGCAGACCAGAGTGCCCGGGGTAAACCCACAGATACAGGGAGGACATGCAACTCCTCACAGGCGAAACACTAGGTCTGGATGGGGAACCTCTGGGTTCACTTCTTCCATACAGGTTTGTGCCCACATGGGTACTGGTATGCCCACACCATTGCTGCTACAACAGCCTTTGTTTGTCTAAAAGGGCTTTCCATTAGATTTTGGAACAAGACTAATGTCATGTAAGCCGTGGCTCACATTTGGCATTCCACTGCATTTTCAAGGTGTCAAGCCAGCCAAGTTTTCAATCAAAGTTGGCAAACCAATTTTCTATGGACATTAAGGATAGCAGGGCATTCCAGTTTAGTTGGAAATGGAAAATTTAAAAGTGTCATATTGAGTGTCATAGGTATCAGTACAACCCCCTCTACTGTCTATGAAAAATCAAGAAATATGTGCCTTGTATTATATGATACAAATTCCTGCTAAATGACATAAATGTAAATGACAAAGGCAATATGCTTCAATTCCAATTACTACAGTAGACAGTAGTTATGGTTGACTGTTCCTCAAAATTTTCGCTTCAAATTTCAGTTAGATTTCTCTTCTGAACCGGAGATTCTCTGGCTCACCACAGCAGTGACCTGGGCTCTGCAACAGTGACCTCTTGTGAGACAGTACCCTGTCCTGGGCATGCATTAGTCTGTGCCATGTGAATGTGTGTTTGTGCCAAACAGCAAGAGATACAGAAGGACTTTACCTCGTAGACTGCCAGGTCGATTCCAGCATAGGGGATAATGCCAAGCATGTTTGGGACGTAGCCTTTGTAGAAAGCTGCCAAGCCCTCCTTTTTCAAGATGTGTTTGGCACAGTCTGTGATGCCAGTGTACTGACCGGTCCTTCTCAGAGCTAGCCGCGTCTTCAGAACCTTTAAGGAACACAAGGAGTCACGTTTAGGATTCAACGGCTCTGTCCTTCTGATAAAACAACAGGCACGTTACGTTACACAAAACGGCAAGGCAACAGCACAAAAACAAGCACAAGATACAAATCGTACTCATTTACACAGAGTTGAAGAATCACGCCGACTTCAAGCTGGCTTTTCAAACCAGGAGAACATTGGCTCTCTCCATACACACCTGTGCAAAGAGCCGTCAGTTCTACAAAAGCACAAGCGCAATCGACAGCATCCTAGCGCGTCTGGCTTTGTTCTCTTACCTCCATGGGATAGATGCTGCTCTGGGCAATGGCACCTGCCAGAGACCCTGCAACCAGCCTCTCCAGAATGCCCAGCGTTTCCTGGTTGCTGCCTATCAGTCGCTTGATCTAGTGGAGATGAATCAAACAGTAATGATTATGAAACCTGGAGTT
Organism: Parotocinclus spilosoma; assembly: GCA_033117975.1. Taxonomy (NCBI): domain Eukaryota; kingdom Metazoa; phylum Chordata; class Actinopteri; order Siluriformes; family Loricariidae; genus Parotocinclus; species Parotocinclus spilosoma. The sequence goes on along the minus strand of JAVSBV010119592.1, from coordinate 16,441 downwards.
CTTGTGTAATATGAACTAGGATAAGGGTGCACTCACACTAGGTGATCTATACCTTGCCCAAGCACACTTGACCTGGCAATTGCAGTTCAAGCTAGTGTGATCGTTCTGTACTGTGTTCACCGTTCATTTGGCCTAACTGTGCCCAAGGATGGATCACCACAGAAATTGTTTCCAATCAAAAAGCCATAGACAAGGCCGAATCAAGCAATCCAACCGAACAATTTGGATTTGGAATAGTGTCAAAAACTGCGGAACGAGTTACATGGCGAAAATCCTGCAGAAAATGTGAATAAAATAGTTTACAAAATGTTACAGATACAGTTGTAAAGTTGCACATTGCTTTGGAGTGGGGAGAAGGGACAACTGTGCTCGGACAAAGTACAGTATAACTGAACCAGGCATTGTGTGTGTGAGTACACCGTTCGTTTCAATCTCAAAGAGCTTTGCAATAAACTGACCTGCTCGTAAGCCATGAATTTGATGGCTGACTCGGGGGCAATCTTCAGGACGTTGATGCCGTTCCCTCTCCACAGTGAGCGCAGGCCACCCTCTCGAATCATCTGAGAAAACCCGCCAGTGATGCACATGGTGTTGCTGCGAGAAGCGTGTACCTTAAAAACAGAGAGCAGAACAAGGAGTTAAACGGTGCATGGAGTGCGCAAACCTGACCACAAAAAAGGGGGTTAGAAGGCTACAGGCCATCGTAACTCAAAGTTCAGCTTTCACAGTTAAGCAGGACGTCAATCTGTAATAAAGGTCAATATCCAGAATCCTGCAACCGTACATGACGCATTAACTGTTTGTCTATGAAGACACGGTCATTATAACCTTTGGATTGGAACAGCATGTGAACTTGGGTGCTGTCTACCCACTAAATAATTTATGAGACGTCTCACGGGTTTTACCTCTTGAGCTATACGAGCTACTGTTGCATAATGTTGCACCCAGTCCAAGTGAGAGGCACAGCTCACATTATAACAGCAGCTATCTTAAGATTCAAGTGGCACTAGTAGAGAGTACAGAAAATAAATCATTTCAGATTTAAGCCTCTTTATGTGGTACTAGACTGGAGGTTAATGTGCAGGCTCAAAGCAGATGTAATATATCCAAATATTTTGAGATACACATGCATATTTTAGGAAGCACCCCCAATATCTAAACCACAGCACCTCAGCAAGTCCTGCCTTGGTTTATTTCAGACCTGCAGAAAACCTATACAGCTTTTTACGACCGTTTTACCACGATCATGTGACGATCCATCCAGAGCAGATCTGTGTGGTGAAGATGGGCTAGCACAACAGTTTGTCACAGGTTCAGCCGGGGGGATGGGAATCCTCATTTTCAGTCTAATCTCCATAAACCACCATTTATTTACATGTATGATGCTACTGATTTTGAAAATGTGTGACAGCCATGTTATTTTACAAACACTTACAATCATCCCAAACTACAGTACTGTGCAAAAGTATTGGCCAACTGGATTTGTTGTTTTAGCAAATTGCACAATAGCCAGAACACTTTTAATGATCAGATCCAAAGATTTCAAACATGGATTCATGACTTTTTCCCATTGATCTTCATTCAAATCTTTAGAGCTTTAGCATAGTATCCTTTTAGTCTCATCCCTTCCAAAATCTGTTCCTGATCAAGCTTCTTCAGACCATAAGAGTCAACTTGGCAGCCAGGTCACACTATCCATGTGTTACAAGGGCACTATATATTTGCCACTGTAACCTATAGATGCAGTTATATTAACATACCGCATAAAAATTTCCACTGCACATAAACAACCATTAAAGAAGTGCCGTTTAGTGCTCTTGACTTCCTTTTGATTTTTTACAAGCATGTCATAAAACGTTGTTTTGTGCAACAACAACAAAAAAAAAAAAAAAAAAAAAAAAAAATCAACTTTGTTCCATTCAGGTTTTTTTTGTGTAAATTCACAGAGCAGACAGGCATGGAATGTACACAGACTCTTGGTGCCCAATCTATTTCTTTTCACTTTGCCCAGCAGGTTGTTTAAAATCTCTACCTGCATGAGAACCTTGAGCCGATCCAGTGGGGCCGTACAGGTGCGGGACACAGCGCCGGCTCCACCTCCTGCCACCAGGTGCCTCCACCACATCCCGCTCATTTTTTCTTCTACCGTGAACTCATCAGGAACCATTAAGCTCTCACCAACGTCGAAGATCTGGAAGCAGAATACAAGCCAGAGTCAGTTTCAGCCACTCAGTTTCATCTAGCAAAAGCCATCCTGGTAAGTTCTACAAGATCTCAAATCACTGAATATTCAAAATGATCAATATGCGTTTGGGTTGGAAGGGGCAGAGATGCAGTGATAGAAATATAAACAAACTGTAGTGAGTGTGTAACATATGACATGTTAATATATTAATAGCAGTGCTAGTACATTAGTAGTACATTAATACCACTGCTGGAACTGGCAGACTTCTAATGCCCAGCAACAGGGGTGTTTAGCCTGTGCCACATCTATAACGGGACCAGTCACAAAAGCATTTTAAGTTAATACATCAAAACCACTATTCCTTTTAAGTTGAGCATTGTGTACTTGACTAAAACCATAATACCATGTATTTCACCACTCAAAGTCAAAAGGCAGCTATCAGATCACACACTGCCTACTAGCATCTTCACAGCAGTCTGGTTGAGTTAGGGTCTTAATCTTTTAATCCTACCATGCTATTCATTTAGAAGCAGACAAAAACCAACTGCTCTCAAAGCGTGGATCCACACCTGCATCCCATTTAAACCACCATTAACCATTCTTTGGAAATACATTTAAAAATTGTCCTTGAATGCTATGGTCTTACTAATCATTACCTATTGCCAAACATAAAACAAATCTGATTGATACGGTATATGAACACGCCTTATGTTTTGGACACAGTCAAATCATTCCCATCATGGCAATATTTTAGCCAAGTCTGGTCATTTAAACTGAGAAAATCTAATTTCCACATTTATTGAAACTTTGAACTGTAAAACTAACTGTATAAATGTGTAATAACTTCACTTTCACATTTAGTACTGGTACGATGGTACGAAAAACTTTAGAGCTTTAGAACAATGTATGTAAAGTTACACACAGGTCACTTAGATCAACCACAAAAGGTGATTTCACTGTACAACGACTGTTTGGCCAAATCTGGCACAGTTACACTATGAAATAAATGTTGCTTTATGCGCATTGTTCCTGTTACATAAAGATAAAACAACAAGATAAAGTAAATGGGATAAATTGCAGTAGTAGTGAACCACTGTTCAAAAATGAGGTCTATTGCTCATTTAAATTCTAATCACATGACATTTTCCAGCCTATATCTGAATACGACCGAGTTTCTGTGATAAACCATACTGGCTTTATCTTGAAATGGCAGGCGGGGAGATACTGGTGCTTACAGCTAGAATATCAAAATTAATAAATGTTACAGAGTAGTAAATATGATGGCAGCAATATCTCTATAGTGACTGTAGTATTTATGCCAAAGGTTTGTGGACAGCCCTTCCAATTACTGAGCTCTGCCATTTCAGCATTTACTTGTAACACATTCATGATTACATAAAAAGATACATTTCTAGATTCTCCATGGACAAAGAGACAGTTTTATGGGTTGTACTGACACCCCAGTGACCCTCGATGACACATTTACAGGTTTCTACTTCCAAATTCCAAAGTTCAACACTCCTGTCCTTATTCACAGTCCACAGATACTTGGTTTGCCAGCTGTCAGTGGGAATTTTGGCTGGTTTGCACAGAATCCTGACCTCCACTCAATCAGACACTTGAATGTACTGGAATGCTAAAAGTGAGCCAGGGCTTATTGTCGAAGATCAGAAGCTGATCTCAGTCATGTTACAAAATCTAGTGGAAAGCCCTATTAGAAGACCAAAGGCTGTTGGAGCGGCAGAGACCAAGTGCAATGCTGTGTTGTAGCAAGTCCAGTTACAGGTTTCTTCATCTCAAAGCACAAAGTAGGTATTATTTGCCTAATGTAAAGACTGCAATCAAAATGTTAGTCATCGGTTTGTTGAAGAGATGCTTTTGCTTACCGTCGAATGCTTCCAGTAGAGGATAATTTCGGGAATGTTGTCTGCAGGGTGAAGCAGATGGTAATCCCTCCATTCATTCCAGTCAATAGTCATCGTGCCATTTTTGTCCATGCTGTTGGTAGAATAAACAAACTGTCACTTAATCTGCATTGCCGTTATGTAGTGACTGGCAGATCAAATTCAAAACATTTCTGTTCATAGCAAAGTTAAACATGCACAGTCACCGGATTTAAAAGTCTAAGCCCTTTTTAAAAACAATGCTCCAGTTTCTGCAGCCCAAAAGCATGATGGGATGATGCATATTCAAAAAGACTACATTTTTTTTTAGATTCTCTGTACATTCTTCTTCAAAGGAATAAAGGATTGCATGAACATAAAGAACCAAACCAAGTGAAAGAGGAGGCAAGCCAAAGCAGAATGAGAGGCGGCTACTTACTACATTATAGGAGCCCAAATGTGGCCCCTCCTAATTCTGAGAAAACACGAAAAGGAGGAGGGACAAAAAGAGAGCATGAACCCAGAGGAGAGACTCGAAGAGAAAGTAGTAGAGTATCACACATCCAGGTCAGTCATTTATAACTAGCCTGTCTGTGGTCTTGCAGTTCAGAAGCTCAGACATTTAGCAGACACCAGAACAGTAAAGGGTCAAGTGCTTAAAGGCCCGACAGAAACTTAACTTGCCAATGTAAGTACCAGAGCGCCTTAACTACTACGAAATCCCAGTCTGTGACATAACCATGGCAAACTTGGCAGGGCACAGCGTCTGGACAGGGTAAAAATCAATGTATTTAGTGGGCTAACCTCTTTAGAATTTTTTCAGCCTGCTGCTCAGAGATATGCACTCCCAGGTCTCTGAGTGACTGCATGATCTCCTGGGAATCAATGTGACCTGTAAAGAGAAGGAAAGCGACAAACTACTTCAGAAACAAAGTCCCATAAAAGCTAACGTGATCCTTTACAGTTACAATTTAAGAAAATTCAAGTTCATTACATTACAATCACAGTCCAAAATGGTTTATGGTCAAAATAAAGGCATTCGTTTACCAGCCTTACCATCGTTCTTCTTGTCCAGACTTTTGAAGACCAGCCTCAGCTTCTTCTCATGGTCCCTCAGGTAGTGTACAAACTCCTCAAAATCCAGCTGACCATCCAGGTCTTTGTCTCCAGCCTTCACAACTTTCTAAAAAACAGCAAAAGAAGCCATTTACAGCAACGCTCGGGTGATCATGCTTATATACAGGAGGTTCTAGAAGTCATGGAGATGAAGTCTGGATGAGTACTGCCATATGGGCTGTGTTTGCCCAGGACTGGTTGAAAGGTCTGTAAACATTCATGGCCATTAGTGGTGTCTGAAGCTGGCACAATTACCTGTGTATTAGGCACAGGCTTTTAGAGGCCAAGTGCTTAACAGTGTTTTTTTAAAATGTATTTTATTTTTTTATTTCAAGTGCTTTGGTGTGAACTGCGGAGTTCAAGAACAACAGATTTTGAACTATTCCCCATATGAAGGAGTTCATTATCATACATTCATATTGTTGGACCCTACTTAGAATAGGGCATTCTTTAATTTTCTTTTTCTGTTTATAATGGCATTTAAAAAGATACATCAGAGCTTTAATTTTATCTCTTAACATTACTATTCTTTTTCCTTCATGATTTTTTTAAATTAATATAATACCTATATCTATCCACACACACACACACACACACACGCAATCGTGTAATCACATCTGGTTATATTTCTGTTAAATACTTTATCCATTTACTCCGATGTTTGGAATACGACATTCTGAGTAAGCCGAGCACACATGATTATTAACCAGTAATATTTTAATAAGACCTTAGGCAAAATAAGCTTATTTTGTCTTAAGTGAGTTAAATATTGTACTCTTCTGTGAATCTCGTGGAGAGTAAAGCCTAATTAACATCTGAAAATAGGATTTTTACCATTTTTATATCCCATTTGTTAAAGTGTCTATGTGGTACATTCTAGCATACATGGTCTGACCAGTCATTATAAAAGACGACTTATCAGCCGTTCCAGAGACTGCTATGATACGGATAGCTCAGACTGTCCTGTGCTGCTTTATAAAGGGTTATGCAATAAATGAACTGTGGAATCTAGATGTGAAAGGCAACGAGCTTTCCCTGAAGTTGTTACCTCAGGAGTCACAGAATTTACAGGTAATTCAGGTTAATAAGATGGTAAGGAGAACATTCATTGTCTGCATTACAGGCTGTCATTAGTGGTAACCAAGCTGTGCTGACAAAGTTCGGACCATGGATCTACACTCAACTCACCTTTATTTCTATAGCACATTTAAAAGACCAGTGCCAGCCAAAATGCTCCACAGTAAAATCCATTAACAAATACCTTTTTTCAAAAAAGGTAGCATTCTTTAAACTAATTAATTATTGAGAGAAATAGGGTTTTAAAAATTATATAAAAGATATACATTGTGAGCGATTTCTTTATTTTAAAAAAAGAAAAGAAAAAAAAGAAAAAGCCAAATCACTGTTGAACCATTTCAAAAAAGTATTAATTGCTAAAGGCCATTGGTTAGATCATAAAATTAATTTGGTGGAACTCTAAGCCAGGCCATACAAAGCTTTAAAAACACATCGCAGCACTTTACATTAAACTCCGTACTTTAGTGGTAGCCAGTGCAATACTGCAAGTACAGGGATAATGCTTTCCCTTTTCTGCATACCAGTCAGGAGCCTCACAACTGCATTTTGTGCCAGCTGTAAGGCACATTCCCAAGTACAGCAAAGTGCAGTAATCAATATAAGAGGAGATAAAAGCATGAATATCCAGCTCCAAGTCTTGAAAGCCAAGTTTTTCTATACTCCTGAATTGAGAGAATGTACCCCTTCATCCTGCACAGTGAAATTTAGGAATGTAAGAATTAGTGTGGCGACAGATACACACTGCTCACACAAATTAGTGAATATTTCACAATGGGATATTTCATTTTGAAATAAACCTCTTTTTGTGAGCTGTATATATTAAAAAAAGAATGTCTAGTGAATTTGACCCTGATTAAATGACACGTTCTCAGATTTCTAAAAAGAACATTTCTGCATATTGCACAGAAATAAATTAGAAGTGAAAGAGATTTCAATGGATTTTGTCTCACAAATACACAGATCTGACATGCACCTTAGAAACCAAATCATTTGACCAGTGGTTTCCAAAATTTGCATATGACCACAGTTTACTCTAGTAAGTCTAAAAAGTAGGAGATCTGCAGTATATGGCAAACCTATCACAAGGTACAATATTTAATGCCCAGCATAGTGGTTTAAAACCTCTTGAAAATGTTTAGGCTCCATGTTCAGAAACAAGATCATTGGAGGAGTACAAAAAAAAAAAAGTTTCACATAGGGACTGGTTAAACCTTCAATAGTGTTCAACAAGTGTATTTATTGCTATATTGCTATTACATAACCAGGGACATCAAAGCTTGTCAATATCATATAAAAAAATCACAATAAAATTACACCACAGTGCATTTCCTGGAATATTGTGCATGTTGTTAACACTCTTAGAACATTGAACTAGCGGTTCTCGTTACTTTCTGTAACAGGTTATAGACTAAAAAAGATCAGTTACACCATGCATTAGGATCTGGTATAAATTGCAGTTAAGAGGTGTTAATGGGATATGCTAAGCTCTAAAGCAGACAGTGCACTGCCTACTTCCTCAGCGATGACGGTCAAGTGGGTCAAGGTAACGGCAAGATTAACAAAGCTATAAAAAATTTACACAGCTGCCTTCTGATCAAAAATCTGTCAATGAATGATCTAAAGGCAGGAAATGAATCATTACAAACAGATTTTACCTTTTGTCTTTACATCCAACAAGCTCACCTACCATTAACATCTTGCTTTGATCAGTTTGTTGTTAGGTTGTTTATATTCACGTCACACACTGCTCACAACAATTAGGGCATATTTCAAAATTAATATGAAGCAATTAAAAAAAGCCCAGAAGTTTGGTTTGGTTTCTTTCATTAAACATGGTCATCTGAAAAGCAAATGAAAAGTCAAATAAAGTTGTTTGATTAAATGAGATACAAACTCAATTATCATGATTGAGTAGTAAGTGATATATTTATGGGGTGAACAGAAGTATGTTAAACTGGACCAGAGTACCAAACATTGACTGTTCAGTAGGGTGTATGATCACCCAAGACTGCCAAAACACACTGACAGTGATGGGGTATGAACAGGATCAGATTGTCCAGCAGCTCTTGTGGGATCCTCTTCATATGTATTTTGAAATATTTTTATAAGCAGTGTATTTCTGACATGGATGTTAGTCAGGATGGGTCTTACTATTCACCCGAACCAAACACAAATCATAACATCCAAAAAACTGTAATGGAACTTGACAAATCTAAATTAATTTTTTTTTAAAAACGGCTCAGACTACATTCCCAGTTTTCTTTCTGCAGAAGGTCACCACAGAGAATCTCAACCACGTATTAAACCTGGCTCAGGTTTTATGACATATACCCATCCTGCCTCAAACGCTCCCGTTTTATCCAGCCTTGGGAATGGCACCGAATACAGTGGCTGGGAACTTACATTGGGACACCCATGCAAAGCACATTTGTAGCACATATGAAACAAGCTCACTGACAGAAAAATGACAACGATTTACAGGAAACAAACTTAATCTTGCACAAACCAATTTAGACACCATTCCATTTTCTGCAGTAGTAATTTTGAAAAGTCTCTGTGCTTTCTGGACGTGTTAAGCGTTCATTATAGGCCCCTGCCTGTATACACACACAAAAGCCCCCCCCCAGTTTTATCCATGATATTACACAAAGCAGATTTGGACTATTTCTCCTAAAGTATGTATGACGTGGAAACAAACAGCTATAATCCGGTCTGAACATTTAGTACTTGATATAGTAAGGTGACCGTTTACCTGGGCGCTAAAGTGATTTTGATGTCACTAATCTGATTAGGTTTAGGAATAGATCTTGTCTGCATCACAGGAAACAGAAAGTCACCTAATCTGGATTAGCCTGAATAGGATTAACTATAGGAATGATGGGGAAGAGTTTGGACGTCAGTGGATGAGTCCAGAAGGTTCCATTCATTAAAATAAATAAATAAATAAAAATCAGAAAGGCTTTAAATAATAAAGACAAGGCAAAGCAGGTTTGAGCGACTATATAGGTGTATTTATGATATTAAAATGATAGTGATATGATAGATGATAATGATATTACCTGTCTCCACTTTCTGTAGGTGTTAAATTCCTGAGACGGCAGGAATAAACTCAGTTTAAACAGAGACTTCAGTTCAGCCGGCAAACTGTTCGACTCGAAATATTCACATTCTGTCTGAACCGCATCGGGAACAGGCACGTAAAGACACAAGCACAGCATTTTCGGTAAAACAGTAAAAAGTAATAAATAGGGCTTTAAATAGAGTTAAACGATAAACACAGTGCTCAAACCGTTGTGAGCAGCGCCGCGCTCTACACACCCGGCACTTTCACTGACATTCTTAAAGCCCACACATAGTCCCGCCTACCACAGTTCTGTGTTCCGATTGGGCAGAACACGACACGTACTGATTATATTGCGTCGTTCATTGGCTAATACATTTGGCAAGGCTGTCAATCATACAAGTACGCACGCGCTAGTTCATAGAGGAATTGTTGCCAGATCACTGGAATTTGCTACATTTTGCCCTGGTTTCTTTTTAGTTCTGCCGACTGGTGGTTAGATATGTTTTATTCTGTTTTATTAATCGTATATCTACATAACTATAGTAGGACTGCGGTAGCCTAGCGGTTAAGGCACTGGACCTGATGGTCAAGGGTTCAAATTCCACCTCAGCCCAGCTGCCACATTTACATTTAAATTTACATTTCCAGCCCTTATCCAGAGCGACTTACAACTTATACAGTCTTACAATCCAAGCAATTGTGGGTTAAGGGCCTTACTGAAGGACCCAACCGTGGCAGAGGTGTGGTTTGCACTAGACCACCACAGTCGGGTCCTTGAGCAAGACCCTTAACCCATGATTGTTTGAATTGTAAAACTGTACGAGTTGTAAGTCGCTCTGGATAAGGGCATCTGCTAAATTCCATAAATGTAAATAAATCAAATACTTACATACATGAGCTGATGCATAAATATATTTCACGTAATGTGACAAACTTTTTTTTAACAGGTGAAATGTTCATGTTAGGTACTGTATAAACTTTTGTCTGAATTGCCCTTAAAAATGGTGAAACATTTCAATGCTCATACATTCACATTGAGTAACCATTTCTACTGATCAGAGCATGAAGCCTATCAGGGTGAAAATGTGTACCTAGGTTGGTCAGTAATTCATTGCGGGGCTTCTCAAAGTGCTTCATTCACCGTCCAAGCGATTTAGACTAGCCAAGCCCTCTTTGAGACGTGGGAGGAAACCAGGGAAGACATGACATCATTCCAAACTCCACACACAATAACTGGAAATAAGGTTTGACGTGTAGCATCAATACCACTTTTTTTTAGTAGTATATGGCAATTGTTTTAAAGCATATAGGATTTATGGGGTAGATTTGAGACCCTTCAGTACTTTACTTGATGCCTCCTTGGCACCTTGACCTGTGAACTGAAAATCAATTAAATTGATCAATGAAAGTCTCTAATGATGTATTACTTGGAATGGAATTAGAGATAATGCAGTGGCAATAGAACCTGCCCTAAGGAGTGGTCTCTTGATGATAAGATATAGGCTACAGAACATAAGCTATAATATCATGAGTCATGTTCATGGAGTAGTTGTTCCATTTTCATAACAGTGCTTCAGGGAGCAAGGACTCCCTGTACACTGGATGTGTATCAACACAATTCATTGTTCACAGATGAAGGTGCGACAGGAAGGGTTTAACAGAAACTTGTTTTTGTTTGATTTCACTGGTGTTCCGGGTAGCTGCTCTGCTTACAGTGCTGTCTATATTCTGTTTGAACACTAATTTCTCACCAAGAATTAATATGTGCCATAAGAAGTTGCTTATCTGTAAGATAACGGAATGACGCCAGTGGTCCATGTCCATCTTTTGACACCAAGTTGTTTTTGTTTAATGCCATGTACTATTTGTTTGCCACCAGGTAACAAAAAATAAACATTTGATCAATTTGTTTATATTTGTATGTATGTATTACACCTTGTTTCTAGACTTATTGTCCATTTCTAGTTATATCAGTTCTATTTGGTACTATTTTATGGGTAGATCATTCTCAGTACTGCAGTGAGACTGATGTGCTGGTGTGTTAGTGCGAGTTGTGCTGGTATAAGTGGATCAGATACAGCAGTGCTGCTGGGGTTTTTAAACAGTGTTCACTCACGGTGCACTTTATTATTAGACACCTACCATACTGTTCAAAAATGTAGATACAAAGTCAGAGAGAGTAGTTCATTTGTTGTTGTACAGTTTGTGTTTGTCATCCTCTTATCCTTCATCAGTGCTCACAGAACGCTGCCTACAGGATGCTGATGACTGAATATTTTTGGTTGGTGGACTATTTCAGGCCATTCGTGACAGTGAGACAGTGAGAGTGACTCCAGTGACTACAGTAAGTCTCCAGCAGCACTCGTGTGTCTGATCCACTCATACCAACACAACACACACTAACACGCCACCCATTAGTGTAATGTAAAGAACAGAGTAAAGACGACTAACAAAAGTATGTAAAGAAACCGATGGAGTACAGTCTGTAATTGTAGAACCTTAAAAGTGAATCTGTATGATATGCAGAATTAATAAAATGGATAAGTGTAGAAACAAAGGGGTGTACCTAATAAAGTGACCAGTGAGTGTATATGATCATTTTTTAAATCCCAGCTTCCAATGACTCAGGGGAGAAGCACTCAGAAGCATTTTCCACTAGTGACATTTCTATGTTTTTTTTTTAAAGTGAATTATATTTTTAGTGACTTTATTTTTCTGTACATTATTTTTCTGTACTGTACACATCCTGCACTATGGTAGAGATTTACTAGAGCCATTTAGAGCTACGGTCTTCTCCCTTGCAGTTAGGTACTTGTTGTAGAATTTGATTCAGTCAGAAATAGAGAACTGTTCTGTAGAACAGGTTGTGAACTGAAAATGTACAATGCACTATAAAGCAAAACCCACTGTAAAAAAAATAGGGTAGAAACGAATTACTCCTTCATTCTCATACCACGTCCATGTCCTAAACTCGTGAAGCAAAACAAGAACTTTAAGTTCTTGGTAAAGGTGTGTTGAGAGACAAGGCAGAAGCATGACTCGTCTGCCATCACATAGGACCAGCTCTAGATATCACTGCTCTGTATACACCGTCAATAAGATCTAGCTGATTGTAGCATGTTACACCAAGCTAATCAGCTTACGTTCTGAGTCACGGCACAGCACATGCAAGGAGAAGTTCGAGGAAAGACGCAGGCTCAGCGCTTAATGTTTCGAGCTCACCTGCAGTCAGGAAATGCACACAAACAGCTTAAAACGAAAAAAAAAAAAAAAAAGCTTCAAATTAAACAGCTTAATACGTGGTATTCGACTTTCATTTAGCTTTTAAGTCGAGTGGATGCACGATATCAGCTTAAGCACAATTAAAGAATCGGCATGATGCCTTTGTAATGCTAAGCACGTGTCTCGTTAGGTACATTCTTAGAAAATGTTATTTCTCGTCCAGATAGAACTGTGCGCGCCAGGAATGTAGTGAAACAAACGCACTTCCACTGAACTCGTGTGTTTATGTTCAACCTTTTGCCACATGGTATAGTGCCCCAGATCATTTACTTTTCTGTTCCCTATAGGCCAATAGTGGGGTCAGGTAGGGTCCTACCTATTTTACGGTGAGCAAATCAGGTCACAGAACCTGAGGCTTTGCCTGTGTAAAAGGCACTTTGCTACGACTACGAACATTTAATTGGGATTCGTTAAGTTCATAGAGATCTGACATTTTTTTTTATGTGCTTTACGTTTACAGTTTAAGTGGCAACATGAGGCAGTCCTAGCAAACAGGTGTGGTGACTTGTCCCTGGTGGCAGACTGTTGAATTCAGCACAACAGCGTACTGCCTCCATTTTTAAGCAAAATACGTTGTTTGTGCACATGATGCCACATTGTGTAAGTGTAAAACTAATTTTAGCAATACGAGGCCTAGAACTGTCGTTCCATGTTCTAAGCTTATCATTAACCATTAAGGGAGGCTATGCAATTCCTTTGCAATTGTTATGGTTTTTTTATGTTTCAAATATGGCATATTTCTTGAAAAATCTGATTTTATTTTTGAAAAAATGCTGTCTGTTAAAATAAGCACATTTTCCCATGAACTTAGCAGGGCCCTATATATGAGCAGGGAATAGTAATTAGGGGAGCATATCAGATAAAATGTGACAGATATCAGATAAACATTTAAAATTCAGTTCTTGAAAAAAAAGCAAGAGCGTATTATAAGGCCCAGCCAAATGTTTAATTTTGTCTCTGTCCAGTTCCCCAAAATAATATATTGTTCACAAAAATTAGGGGATAATTAAATAAATTAAAATAAAAAGAAAATTAAATATACCTTAATAAAATAATCCTTTTGTGAGCAGTGTATATTGTTGAATAAATAAACACTGAAACTTGAAATAATATTTACAGCACACAAACACACAGGAAGTATTGTAGGTTATATAATAACCTGCTTATGATAGCCCTGTAAAATGATCATTACTTGAATCAATTATTAAAAGAGCGTAACATAGCCAAGCAACTTTGAGAACCACTGGCTAATGCCATCACTCAAAACTGGCCCGCATAACATGACGTCTTTTCTCTTACGGAGATCTGAAAGATGAAAGATGACTCCTTCGTGTGACCCTCATTCATGCCTTTCCTAACATAGAGCTATTTTTGTCTCTTTTCTTTCAAAAATCTAGCGAAAACAATGAGTCAAGTGCAGAGAAATGTTTACAGTGACCATCAACTACATGTTGACAGGAAATAACCCACACGCATGTTGTTAAAGTGGCTTAAAAATGTAGGTTCGCAGCCCTCCATAATGTTATAGGCTCACTTTTCCAGACTAAGCCAAAGTGCTACTCCAATTACAGTAAATGTAAATGTGAGCTATAGGTGTCTTTATATTATTACAACACACAAGTGGGTTCAAACTACACTGCTCCCAAAAAATAGGAGATAATTCTATGAATGAAATCTCTTATAATTAAATACCCACTAATATTTGTGAGGAGTGTATATTGCTATTTTTTTTTGTTTATTGCATAAAAAAAGCACTTTGAGTTGCATGTATGCATGAAAGGTGCTATACAAATAAGGATTATTATTATTAATTATTAATATTGTTTTAAAAGCCATGAGTACTGCCATGCAATAGCCATCGACAAACAGTGACACATTAAATTATATTTTATTATTCTATATATTATAAATAAAAAAAATAATAATAAATTAAAAAAAAAAAAAAAAAAACAACCAAACAAACAAACAAACAAAAAAAAAAAATATATATATATATATATATATAAATAAATAAATAAATAAATAAAATTTAGCTCTATAAAATTGATGGTGTTGACCTAAAAAAAACAAATTAAGAAAAATGTTAATAAAACTTGTCATTACAAAACATTTAAAAAGAAAAACTCTTAGTATGGCACTGGAGTTATTTTCTCTCTTTTTCTCTCTTCTTGTGTTGCCTGAAACGGCTTACAATTCCCTTAAAAAGTGTCAAGAAAGTTTTATAAAATGTATGAGAAACTGAATTGATTACACATTTATTCCACTGGTATATGCTTAGCTGCTTTTGGTGAATAAGCAGAAGCTGTAACAAGCAAGGAACAAGCTGGAGAAAGCCTGACATTCCGTCCTAGTACAATGTTTTATTGAAATACCATGTTCCCAACTCCCTCGCACCGGGGGGTACATTCACTTTAGGAAAGTCTGTCTCTTGATTCTGAAGAAATTCTAAACCAATATACCAATGAAACAGTGTACTGATTACATTAAACCAAGGACAATGGCCTTTTTACAAAACCTTTAATGTAACAGATTTTGAAGCAGACCATGCTGACACGAAGAGGTCCATCATTAGGCTTTTTTCCATAATTAGTTTTTTCACTTGGAACTAACTAAAGGATTTAAACTAATGTATCACATGTAACCGTACCTAACTTTTCCATGATTTAATATACTTTAAAGTATTTATTTCTATAACATTTAGGCCACCCATGGAGTATGGGTCCCCCGTTGAAACTTGGTCTTCCCAACGTTTCTTCCTACTACTTTCAGGGATTTTTTTCCTTTCCACTGTCGCTCTAGGCTTGCTCACCTTGGGATTGGCCTTTTTTAGATAATATAAGATTGTGAAGCTGCTTTGAGACAATGCTCCATTGTAAAAAGCGCTATATAAATACATTTGAATTGAATTGAACCATATCATATTAAACAAACATAAATTAAATAAATGTAGTCGATTATTTTAAGTTTTGTAATTATTTTTAGTTTGTAATTCCTGGTTTTACATTATTATCTCACACACTTGTCTCTTTTTCCAGAAATCTGTACATCATCCCAGACATTCTCAAGCTCTTACACAAATCCTGTCCCAACTTTAAACACAGCCTCTGCTATTTAAACCTCTTGTCTGAAGTGAACATGCAATTTCAGAGCTTGTTTGTATGCCACCTTCAGAGTTTTGTTCCTTAACTTCTGTTTGCATTTATTTGTTTCTCTCTAAGCCTAATATTGCTATTTTAGGTAAACCATTACAGTACTAAAAGTGCCTTTTCTGGTGTATCTCTAGAATTTAAAGTCTAATTCTCTGCCCACATTTAAATAAAACTTAAAACTGTTTTCACTTGCTTATAATCTTCCTCAAACTTGCTTATAATCTTCCTCAAAGTTCTTCAAACTTACATTTTCCCGAATGGTTTAAAAGTATTAAAAAGTACTCACTGATGTCCAGTGAGTGATGTGAGCGTTTATTGGTCCATCGTAGTGTTACATAAATACTATTTATTATTACTGTATTACTAGTACAATTTTTACCGAGTATATATCCACCATTAAGCTGAACGTCCACTATATTACATGTATGCAATTCTAGAACATACAGCACCACTTTGGACTATGACCTTTGCAAATCTGTTTAGTTGTGTTTTACCTCTAGCAGCATGGGGCTTCTGGTCATAGCATTAAACACACTGTGAACCCTTTAGTAGCCTCGTCTACTTGCATAGTTGGCTTTTGTTGTAACTTTGCTCCTTGCATGAAGATCTTAGTACAGTGCCAGTTACACAGTGCTGTCACTCACATGGAAAAATTTTTTATTAATCATTGTGTGATTACACATAC